>MCFE01000058.1:0-195199 GCA_002104905.1 Basidiobolus meristosporus CBS 931.73 | reverse complement strand
CAAGGCATGCAATATTCAGCTCTCAAGAATTGTCAACCTGGCCTGGAGAAAAGGGAAGATTCTGGAGGTTATCCTAGACCAAAACATTGCTGACCCATTTGTTGCCTTTGTGGAGAAGAACCTTAACTGGCTGAAAACTGACTTCAAGATAGTGCCTGAAGAATCTGAATCCTCTGACTCTCTACTGTTCAACAAGCCTCCAGCCCATGTTGCCATTCTGTCTTTCTTTGCTGCCATCAAGAGACAAGCCCCCTCCTATGATGTGGCATACTTCCTCAAGAACCATGCCATTTCCCTCCTTGCTGACTTAAGTGATGCACCATTTGAAGAGCTCTGGGACTCTGCAGGTCACATTGTCAATGCTGCCTCTGAAGAAGCTACAACCTCTGCCTGACTACCTGAAGTTCTGTTGCTTAACTGCAACAGCATACAGCCATCAAGACCAACTCTAGAGAGACTTCTTTCAAGATTTTCCCTCCTGTGTTTGATTGATGTCCAGCTACCCTCTATACTTTTGACTAATCTATATTGCTTTTCTACTCCTAGAACAAAGAATACCTCCTCTATCTGCTTCATCTCTTCTACCATCAATACTCCTCAGCTCTGTGTTCCTCTTTACTCCCCTTACTGTGCTGCTCTCCAGTTGCCAACTATCAGTCTGGTGCTCTGCTATCTGCCTCCAAGTCTTGCCCTTCAGGAAGTGCAAGTTATATGCCAGAAAGTTCAGCAATACCAGCAATCTATATCAACACCTATTATCTTGCTTGGAGATCTCAACATTCCCCATCCTGAGAACAAGACTACTCTGACTGCAAGAATGAAGCCAAGGTCTACATTCCTACTGAACTTCCTGAGAGAAAGCCATCTGCTAGCACTAGGTGCTCAATCTGAGAAAAGATGTGTTGACTGGATCTGCCCTTCTGCTGCTGCCCTCTACTTTGTGGATGAAGTTAAGCAATTCTCTGGAGCTGAGCTAGGATCCTTGAGAGCCTCTGACCACCCAGCCTGGTCCCTTTCTATGCAACCAGTTGTGAAGAAGAAGCTGCCAAAACTTACTGTGCTCACCCACAAAGCTACCAAGAATCAGAAGAAAGACTTTGGGAACTACTTGAAGCTTGCCAGTTTGCTACTTTCTCTGCCAGATGATCTCAACTATGCCTGGCTCTTTGTGAAGCATCTGATTCTGGTGTCTGCCTCCCTCTCACTGCCATGCAAGACTACTGCTGTTACCTCAAGAAAATGGGAATCCATTGTTTCAGCCCTGCAACAAAGCTACCTGAGTTTCCCTAACCCAAAAACAGAGAAACTCCTCCTGACAGCAATACACCACTCCAAGGCAATTCACCACACTCTGCATACTCAGCTCTGGGATCATATTATGAGTTCCTTGCCTCTGCAATCTTCCAACTCTATAACAAGAACAGTATCAAGACTCTACAGGGCAATGAGGCCCTCTTCCAGGAAGTTACCTTCAACAGAACAGCTGGCTAACATCTTCTTCTCTACAAAGCAGTACTCAACTCCTGGCTTTCATCCTGACTTCAAGACTCTGCCCATCCCACTTGCACTTGATCAAAGGAGAATCCATAATGTGCTCAAGAGGCTTCCCAACTCTACTGCTCCAGGTGTGGACACAATCTCCTATGAGCTTCTGAAGACTAGTACCAAGGCCATGTCTGCACTTCTGCTTCCACTGTTTCAGCAATGCTCAGCCCAGCTTTCTACTCCTGAGGAATGGTCCTTTGCAAATGTTCTGCCACTGTACAAGGGTAAAGGAAAGCACCTGGATCCTAGCTCCTACAGGCCAATATCTCTGCTGCCCACCTGCAGAAAGGTGTTTGAGCTTCTGCTTGCTCAGGAGCTCTACTCTGACTCCCTCAAGTTTCATCCTGCACAGTTTGGCTTTGTTCCTGGCCTCTCCTTGGAATATGCAGTCATACTTAGCCAAGATCACTCTCTCCAGTGCAAGTATCCCTCAGTTCTGTTTGATATTACTAAGGCCTTTGATTCAGTTGACAGAAATCTGCTTTGGTCCAAGTTGCAATGCTTCTCCAGTACCTCTCTCACCCTCCTTGTCAGGTCCCTGTTTCTGGATCCACAAGCAAGAATTCTGCACCCAAGTGAGCAATCAGCTGTGTTCTCAGTTCCTAATGGAGTGGTTCAAGGCTCTGTGCTTGGTCCTATACTGTTTGCCATCTTCCTGAATGATTTCCCAAGACTCTCAGCTGACTGCCTGGTTACTCTCTTTGCTGATGACATCAGAATATCCTCCTCCAATGTGCAACAAGACTCCCAGACCATCCACCAGTATCTGCAGAAGAATAATCTCCAGCTTTCCATTGCAAAGACAGTACCTTTGGGCTCTCCCATCAACTTGGAGAACTCCACTCTACCTGCTCAGGTTTCTGCTACATATCTTGGCTTTCCTTTCCTTCCTACTGGACTAGACTCTGGAGCACACCTGAAGAAGAGAATTATCCTGGCAAGACAGGCACTCCACAAGCTACTGGCTGTTACTCCTCCTACAACTTCAGCTCCCAGCTGCCTTCTTCTACTCAAGCAGTTTGTCTTCCCTGTACTGGAATTTGGCTTACCACTTCTCTCTCTTACTTCTAGAGACTGCACTAAGCTTGACAAGTTTGCAGTATGGTGCATTACCTCCTTGGTGCCTCATTTGCCTGAATGCCCCTACAGACATGCTATTCTTGGTGCTTTTGGGTTTATGCCCTATAAGATCAGACTTCTCTACCTTAGAACCAGATTATACCTCAGACTTCACCACTGCAACAACCCACTGATTAAGGCCTGGAAGAGAACACACCACACAACACCTGGCTCCTGCTGGAGAACTATACTTGGAGATCCTGAAGTCAAGAAGTTTGCAGAATTTATTCTGCAGTCAGAAAAACCCAAGCTGGCCTACCTGAAGTACTTGACAGACCTTTGGCAGCAATATCTGCAGCAGCACACTCCCTTTATGATGAATATCAATCCTTATCACATTCCCCTCATTAATGTTGTTCACAAGTCATTCTTACCTCTCTTGCTACCCCCCTTCCCACTGAACAGTGTCTTGAGCACTGAAGAACTATCATCACTTCTTATTAACTTACCTACAAATTCCCCTCAGCTACACACTCTTGTATCAAAGCTACAACAGTAGCGCTGGCTTCTTTGTTTCAACTGAAATAAAGATTTCACCTGTTGGTGACTGTCTCCCCCCTAACCATCCACCAGTATCTGCAGAAGAATAATCTCCAGCTTTCCATTGCAAAGACAGTACCTTTGGGCAATCCCATCAACTTGGAAAACTCCACTCTACCTGCTCAGGTTTCTGCTACATATCTTGGCTTTCCTTTCCTTCCTACTGGACTAGACTCTGGAGCACACCTGAAGAAGAGAATTATCCTAGCAAGACAGGCACTCCACAAGCTACTGGCTGTTACTCCTCCTACAACTTCAGCTCCCAGCTGCCTCCTTCTACTCAAGCAGTTTGTCTTCCCTGTCCTGGAATTTGGCTTACCACTTCTCTCTCTTACTTCTAGAGACTGCACTAAGCTTGACAAGTTTGCAGTATGGTGCATTACCTCCTTGGTGCCTCATTTGCCTGAATGCCCCTACAGACATGCTATTCTTGGTGCTTTTGGGTTTATGCCCTATAAAATCAGACTTCTCTACCTAAGAACCAGATTATACCTCAGACTTCACAACTGCAACAACCCACTGATTAAGGCCTGGAAGAGAACACACCACACAACACCTGGCTCCTGCTGGAGAACCATTCTTGGAGATCCTGAAGTCAAGAAGTTTGCTGAATTTATTCTGCAGTCAGAAAAACCCAAGCTGGCCTACCTGAAGTACTTGACAGACCTTTGGCAGCAATATCTGCAGCAGCACACTCCCTTTATGATGAATATCAATCCTTATCACATTCCCCTCATTAATGTTGTTCACAAGTCATTCTTACCTCTCTTGCTACCCCCCTTCCCACTGAACAGTGTCTTGAGCACTGAAGAACTATCATCACTTCTTATTAACTTACCTACAAATTCCCCTAAGCTACACACTCTTGTATCAAAGCTACAACAGTAGCGCTGGCTTCTTTGTTTCAACTGAAATAAAGATTTCACCTGTTGGTGACTGTCTCCCCCCTAACCCTGGCCTGGAGAAAAGGGAAGATTCTGGAGGTTATCCTAGACCAAAACATTGCTGACCCATTTGTTACCTTTGTGGAGAAGAACCTTAACTGGCTGAAAACTGACTTCAAGATAGTGCCTGAAGAATCTGAATCCTCTGACTCTCTACTATTCAACAAGCCTCCAGCCCATGTTGCCATTCTGTCTTTCTTTGCTGCCATCAAGAGACAAGCCCCCTCCTATGATGTGGCATACTTCCTCAAGAATCATGCCATTTCCCTCCTTGCTGACTTAAGTGATGCACCATTTGAAGAGCTCTGGGACTCTGCAGGTCACATTATCAATGCTGCCTCTGAAGAAAGCTACAACCTCTGCCTGACTACCTGAAGTTCTGTTGCTTAACTGCAACAGCATACAGCCATCAAGACCAACCCTAGAGAGACTTCTTTCAAGATTTTCCCTCCTGTGTTTGATTGATGTCCAGCTACCCTCTATACTTTTGACTAATCTATATTGCTTTTCTACTCCTAGAACAAAGAATACCTCCTCTATCTGCTTCATCTCTTCTACCATCAATACTCCTCAGCTCTGTGTTCCTCTTTACTCCCCTTACTGTGCTGCTCTCCAGTTGCCAACTATCTGTCTGGTGCTCTGCTATCTGCCTCCAAGTCTTGCCCTTCAAGAAGTGCAAGTTATATGCCAGAAGGTTCAGCAATACCAACAATCTATATCAACACCTGTTATCTTGCTTGGAGATCTCAACATTCCCCATCCTGAGAACAAGACTACTCTGACTGCAAGAATGAAGCCAAGGTCTACATTCCTACTGAACTTCCTGAGAGAAAGCCACCTGCTAGCACTAGGTGCTCGATCTGAGAAAAGATGTGTTGACTGGATCTGCCCTTCTGCTGCTGCCCTCTACTTTGTGAATGAAGTTAAGCAATTCTCTGGAGCTGAGCTAGGATCCTTGAGAGCCTCTGACCATCCAGCCTGGTCCCTTTCTATGCAACCAGTTGTGAAGAAGAAGCTGCCAAAACTTACTGTGCTCACTCACAAAGCTACCAAGAATCAGAAGAAAGAATTTGGGAACTACTTGAAGCTTGCCAGTTTGCTACTTTCTCTGCCAGATGATCTCAACTATGCCTGGCTCTTTGTGAAGCATCTGATTCTGGTGTCTGCCTCCCTCTCACTGCCATGCAAGACTACTGCTGTTACCTCAAGAAAATGGGAATCTATTGTTTCAGCCCTGCAACAAAGCTACCTGAGTTTCCCTAACCCAAAAACAGAGAAACTCCTCCTGACAGCAATACACCACTCCAAGGCAATTCACCACACTCTGCATACTCAGCTCTGGGATCATATTGTGAGTTCCTTGCCTCTGCAATCTTCCAACTCTATAACAAGAACAGTATCAAGACTCTACAGGGCAATGAGGCCCTCTTCCAGGAAGTTACCTTCAACAGAACAGCTGGCTAACATCTTCTTCTCTACAAAGCAGTACTCAACTCCTGGCTTTCATCCTGACTTCAAGACTCTGCCCATCCCACTTGCACTTGATCAAAGGAGAATTCATAATGTGCTCAAGAGGCTTCCCAACTCTACTGCTCCAGGTGTGGACACAATCTCTTATGAGCTTCTGAAGACTAGTACCAAGGCCATGTCTGCACTTCTGCTTCCACTGTTTCAGCAATGCTCAGCCCAGCTTTCTACTCCTGAGGAATGGTCCCTTGCAAATGTTCTGCCACTGTACAAGGGTAAAGGAAAGCACCTGGATCCTAGCTCCTACAGACCAATATCTCTGCTGCCCACCTGCAGAAAGGTGTTTGAGCTTCTGCTTGCTCAGGAGCTCTACTCTGACTCCCTCAAGTTTCATCCTGCACAGTTTGGCTTTGTTCCTGGCCTCTCCTTGGAATATGCAGTCATACGTAGCCAAGATCACTCTCTCCAGTGCAAGTATCCCTCTGTTCTGTTTGATATTACTAAGGCCTTTGATTCAGTTGACAGAAATCTGCTTTGGTCCAAGTTGCAATGCTTCTCCAGTACCTCTCTCACCCTCCTTGTCAGGTCTCTGTTTCTGGATCCACAAGCAAGAATTCTGCACCCAAGTGAGCAATCAGCTGTGTTCTCAGTTCCTAATGGAGTGGTTCCAGGCTCTGTGCTTGGTCCTATACTGTTTGCCATCTTCCCGAATGACTTCCCAAGACTCTCAGCTGACTGCCTGGTTACTCTCTTTGCTGATGACATCAGAATATCCTCCTCCAATGTGCAACAAGACTCCCAGACCATCCAGCAGTATCTGCAGAAGAATAATCTCCAGCTTTCCATTGCAAAGACAGTACCTTTGGGCTCTCCTATCAACTTGGAGAACTCCACTCTACCTGCTCAGGTTTCTGCTATATATCTTGGCTTTCCTTTCCTTCCTACTGGACTAGACTCTGGAGCACACCTGAAGAAGAGAATTATCCTGGCAAGACAGGCACTCCACAAGCTACTGGCTGTTACTCCTCCTACAACTTCAGCTCCCAGCTGCCTCCTTCTACTCAAGCAGTTTGTCTTCCCTGTCCTGGAATTTGGCTTACCACTTCTCTCTCTTACTTCTAGAGACTGCACTAAGCTTGACAAGTTTGCAGTATGGTGCATTACCTCCTTGGTGCCTCATTTGCCTGAATGCCCCTACAGACATGCTATTCTTGGTGCTTTTGGGTTTATGCCCTATAAGATCAGACTTCTCTACCTAAGAACCAGATTATATCTCAGACTTCACCACTGTAACAACCCACTGATTAAGGCCTGGAAGAGAACACACCACACAACACCTGGCTCCTGCTGGAGAACTATACTTGGAGATCCTGAAGTCAAGAAGTTTGCTCAATTTATTCTGCAGTCAGAAAAACCCAAGCTGGCCTACCTGAAGTACTTGACAGACCTTTGGCAGCAATATCTGCAGCAGCACACTCCCTTTATGATGAATATCAATCCTTATCACATTCCCCTCATTAATGTTGTTCACAAGTCATTCTTACCTCTCTTGTTACCCCCCTTCCCACTGAACAGTGTCTTGAGCACTGAAGAACTATCATCACTTCTTATTAACTTACCTACAAATTCCCCTCAGCTACACACTCTTGTATCAAAGCTACAACAGTAGCGCTGGCTTCTTTGTTTCAACTGAAATAAAGATTTCACCTGTTGGTGACTGTCTCCCCCCCTAACCAAGAACACTTAGCCTTGTGGTTATCCCTAACCCTTCCATACCCATGGTTGTGGGTTCAAATCCTGGATCCAGCAAAATTTGATTAACAAATTGATGTGTGCTCATTGGGAGATGGCTTGATCAACCATCGGGCAAAGTAAAGGCTCTGATTGGCTGAAATCCTTGAAATGCTAATTGGCCAGATTTGCCTAATAAATTTGGCCAGTGATCACCCAGAAATTCCTCTCAGTTCCCCCAGTCTACTGGCCATTCCGGCCACAATTCAGCTACCGCAAACCAGTATAACTTAGCTCAGATATATTCAGATTCTCACTTCTCAGGCCTGGCTTTCCAGGAAACCTCTCTCAGACCTAGCTAACTAGGAAATACAGTACCACTCAGTCTCTTAACTCTCAGACCTGGCTTACCAGGAAGATATCTCTCAGACCTAGCTTTCTAGGAATAACTTCAGATTAACTTGGCTTCTTTAGATACTTGTCATAAGTAAATAAAGATTTCACCACTTGGTGACTTTCCTCCCCCTAACCCTAACCCATCCCGCCTAAGGATAAATTATGCATAGGTCTGCACAGATCTGAGTGAATTAGATCTAATTTCTTCTTAGTATTGATTGACCAGAGCTCTTGAACAGTTGTCTGGCTTGTTTCCCATATATACAGGCTTCACAGTGCTTCAAATTAGCTGGAGGATCAACTTTTACTCCAGAAATTAGCTGATCTTTGATCATTTGCACAAATAATCAATATTGATGTGTCCAAATCTCCTGTGCCAAAGCATTGGTGTTTCTTCATTTAAATTACTTAAATTGGCCTCCAAATATGATGGAATATAAGTCAACTTGTAAAGGTTCTGATCTCTGATACCCAAAGCAATATGGGCACCATTTTGATCAGTGATCTTGCATGCAGAATTGTCAAAGCTGAAACTGGGTCCTCTGCAGTGGCCTTGCTTACAGATAGTAGGTTCTTGGCTATTTCTGGCACATAAAGTACTTCTTTAAAGGTCAGTGTATGGCTTCCTTCACTGCTTCTTAGGCTTACTTGGATAGTTCCTTCTCCCACTGCATCAAGTGTTATATTGTCACCCATGAAAACCATCGTAATTGGAATTTCTTGATATTTGGTAAAAAGTTCTTTTTGGTAGGTAAAGTGTTCAGATGCTCCAGAGTTAATATACCACATATGAGAGTCCTTGTTTGTGGTCATATTTAGTGCAGATATGCATAGTCTATCTTCAGTTGTTGCAGCATCTCCATATTCATGCTTTTTTGGCTGACTTCTTTCTTTTTGAAGCATTGTTCTGATGTGTGTCCTTTCCTTTTGCAGTAGTTGCAAAGCAGGTTGCTGTTGCCTTTCTAGGGTCTTGGGTACCTCCTTTGTTGGTTATCATTGCTTATTAAAGCATTCACTTCTTCTTTCTTATTGGCACTTGATTTTCTTGATTCTTCATCCAGGAGCCTTCCATATACATAATTTAAGGTCAAATCATCAGTTCTGGACTCTGGGGCTGATACAAGGCCCTGAAACCTGTCTGTCAGGCTATTTAGGATGATAACTATCACATCCTCATCTGAAGCTGGTATGCCTGCAGATTCCATTTCATCTACCAGCACGGTAATTCTGTTAATTGGATTTTTCATTTCTTCTCCTGGCAGCATCTTTGTAGTAAAGAATTCTTGACTCAGATACATTTTCTTAGCAGCTGAGCATGACTGGTAGGTGTCTTCTAATGCCTTCCAAGCATTCTTTGCCATTTTTGCTCTTGAGCATTGAATTAGCAATTTGTCCTTAACATTAAGGCAAGTACAGCTAAAGGCACTTTGTTCTTTCTTCTGGTACTTTAAGGCTCCCTCTCTCACATTTTTAGGAGGGCATTCTTCTCCCATGACAATATCCCAAAGGCCTCTTTCTTGTAGCAGCATCTTCTTCTTCACCTTCCACACTTGGTAGTTAGGTCCATCCAACTTTTCAGCAGAGGGAAAAGTTCCAGTAATAGCAGTAGAAGACATTATAGAGAGTGACAGCTTGGTGCTCATAACCTGTTGTAAGTGTCTTGGAGATATTGGAAGTGATTGGGAGGACAGGTAGATTATGTGGTTTTCGCCTAATGATCTATTGAATGTAAAAGTAGTATTTATACTTTTACCTGGTCTTGGCATTACAAACACATTGAATAGATTAAGGAAGGTCCTAAGAACATGTGTGCAAAGTTTGGGGCTGTTTGGACAACTTTGAGAATTTTCATGTTCTGGGTACCATGGTATTTTGGTGAAAATATTCCAAGTAAATCCCAATAAGGAATTTGGTCAGTATTCTCTAGGATTTGAGGATAATGATCTAAGTGACTAAGTTAGGTGAATATTAAGGTGAAATTACAAATTTTTACTACAGGATATGGGTTCTAATCCTGGATCCACCCAATTTGATCCTTGTATTGATGTGTGCTCATTGGGAGATAGCTTAATCAATTATTGTGCAAAGTAAAGGCTCTAATTGGCTGAAATCCTTGAAATACTAATTGGTCAGATTTGGCTAGTAAATCTGGCCAGTGATCACCAAGAAATTCCCCTCAGTTCCCCCAGTCTACTGGCCATTGCAGCCACTAATCAGCTACCGCAAATCAGTGCAACTTATCTCGCATGTACTCAGCTTCTCACTTCTCAGACCTAGCTTTCTAGTTTTGACTTCAGATTAACTTGGCTTCTTTAAAAACTTGTCATAAGTAAATAAAGATTTCACCGCTTGATGACTTTGATCCCCCCTAAGTGATGTCTACACTCAATGTTGGCTTCAAGTTGACTCCTAGTATCCCAACACACTTCATTTTATTGACAAAGTTTTACTTGGTATTCTCATACCTCTGATACCTTTCTAATTGATATTTTATACAAGTGATCTTAGTGGCCAGGCACATAACCATCTGAGATCAAATCATTCTTAAATATACTAAAATGAAATATATATGGCACCTTTACTTCATGCAGGTAAAGTACAAATTTTACGTGTTGGCGATTGTTCCACTGGCATACTTGGCTGTTACTTAGCATCCACACACCTCAATGAAGATATAGATCAGAGGCCAGCCGCAATATCTAAAATAAGTAATGATCTTGGCATCTACAGATTTCCTTAACCCCATTTGCTCATGCAAATCAATGCAGCCACTATAGATCAGCAATAAAGAATGCCCATGATAATCACTTTCTCTACTCGCATTTATCCCTTATCAGCGCATTACGTCAGAAGCCAAAGCACATAGACGGATTACAGGCAATCGAAATGGAAGCCTAACTAAAATAGAACACTGGCTTGGCGCAGGTTACTTTGATTCTAGGTCATGATGTATAGAAAGGATCACCCAGTATGGAGTGATAGGCCAAACAAGGTCAGCTCTCAGTCTTGGAGGCCTTTCATACTCCTTACTGAGCCTATCTATTACGTGAAGCAAGAAAGGCAGCGTCCAAGGCTAATGCGCAATTCAGATGGTACACCAATGCCTACAATGTTCGATCCCATCACCTACCAAACGAATCTTCATTGGCTATATTATCGCTCATCCCGAGACCCATACCAACAGACTATGCAAAATCCAGACTTTCCACCTAATTTGTATCTTGCACACCGGGTTAGTTTTGTAGGAGCAAGTTGATATATGAAATGTATGCAAGGATATACCCCGTTTGGTCCTGCATTTTATATCGGTTTCTATTTATCTCCTCATTTGAGTAAATCAATTGACTGTGAGGTATGCCTCAGTGTTTGAGCACCACTCCACCAAGTTGGTGGGTAGGAGGCAGCTAGAATGCTGTATCACTAAATTGAGTAACGTAAGAGAATATTCTACTTTCGTGAATAACTCCGTGTGGCCCTTGGTGTAGTCAGGATTCTGTTACCACCCAGTGTTTGGTAAAATGCGGTGGAAAAATGTTAGCAAGTAAGTAGCAGAAGAAGGTTGGAATTTTCTACAGCGATAAGCCATCAGTCAGATAATGGAGGGGAGCAAGCGCATCATCGATATAAAATGGGTGATTTGCGCGTAGTTGTGGATCATCTCAACCCACAAGATTAATATGCAACTTCGCCTGACTGACCTAGCTGTTTGGACCGTGCTTGCTACTTCTGCCTTAGCCAAGCCTATCGGCATTGCTCTTGACCTCACAGGGAAGATCCCTGCCCTGACTTCCACACCGATTGCGCAAGAGTATCCTGTCGATGTTCCTTGCAACAACTCCACAGAGGCGCAGAATCTGTACGGCGGCTTTCCAGTTTGTAATCCCGCATGGTTCTCTGGGGTGGTGGCTACAGAGCTGGATGCCAAGTTTCTGATCTGGACAAGCCCCTCCAACCAAAAGGCCATTGAGGATAACGATGTCAACGAAACTGTTGCCGCAACCGCGACAATCTCTTTAGCCAATGGTGCTAGCGGCGTGGATGGCTTCCCCATCACATATCCAGAGTTTAGGCAGTGTGCGAACATCGACCCTGTTGAAAATAACGGAGGCTTTGTCCTATACTGGCCCACCGAGGCTATCTATTGCTTTTACAGCGAGTCCAACTGTGTTGGAGAGCGAGTGTGCATGATCCCCCATGGCCCTGGCTCTGAGTACAACACAATCATCCCTGCTACCGAGAACATGATCAAGAATGGACTTCGCAGTAGTGTGGTGCTGCCCATGATGCCAAAGGATGGCTACAAAGCTCCGTATACCATGAATCCTTATGAGAATTATGACTATTAGACATGGCACGTCGGCCATTTGGCTTTGGTCCAGATTGATTATATAGAGAAAAGACGACTACGCATAGTATCCAAGTACATATTAATAAACCGTGCAAGCAAACATGACTTTACTAAATGAACAAGAATATCAAGGTTATTGTTGTATGTATTTCTGACCGCAAAACCTGATGCCAGGATTTGTCGGCATTTACGAGGTAACAATCACTATGGCCTCAAGTGAAGATTGGTATCAAGGGTTTAAGCGGCAGTCCACCATGTGGATATCTTGGATATTCTGCGAGAGCCAAGCAGGATAACGAAAAGCATTATAAACCATAGTACACCAGCGCACGTTGGCATGGGACTAAGGTCATCATAATGGTAGTTACTTTACCGAGTTACAAATACTCGGATGTTACATTTTAGTTGCACAGATCTCCACTTTCGTTGACACCGCCATTGACATTACCTCCATTTCGGCGCCCGTTACCTCGATCACCGGTACCACTGCCTCCGGCCACGTTTCCAGCATTCTCATTATTGCCAGCATTGCTGGTCCCTCTGCTTCCAGTACCACCGTATACCACTACTAATACTTCCATCCCCACTATCACCACTTTATCACCATTCTCATTGCCAGCACCCCTACTTCCAGAATCATAGCCACTAGTACCTTTGCCTCGGTATCCCTTATTACCGTCATTTCTGTTTCCAGCCCCGCTATAAGCACCGGCGCCGTTTCCTCCATTTTCGTTGGCATTGAAAATATTGGCTGTGTCGTGCGCACCATTGCCCCTCTTCGGCTGTAATCTTCTACTCAATGACCCATCGTTGATGGTAGCTAGACCAGAGAGAATCCATGCATGATTCGAATTTCTCTGCAACTTCTTCAATCTCAGATATATATGTTGTTATACTATTTACACAATATCACGAGGCAAATACCCTGGATTCCTCCTTATGTCCTACTACTCCAGCCTTGCCCGTTTCTCGTTGCTTAAGTAGGTCAATGCACTGCTGTACATGGCTACTATGATGAAGCCGCACATTACCATACGTTTGATGATATTGATTGTGATTATGTAAAGCTCTGTAAAATGATTTGCTTTTAAGCCGCTGTGTACATAGTGTGGGGGTTTTGCCACCTCAGTCTCAGCCAAAAAAATAGATTATACCAAACTGGAGGAATTCACCTTCTACTGCCACTACTCTATGGCCCCATATCTCCCCGAAATACGCTACTAACTTAATTTTCTACCATACCCTATCACGATGATTACTTAAGGCTTCCCAGCAGTAAGAATAGGCACCCCAAAGCCTGGGTAATATGTCATCTCGCCCACTCCTACTCATATTGCAGACTACTTCTAGGAGACACTCAGATTAAAGGGTTTACTAATCTTGCCCAGAACTCCAACGATGCTTACTTAAGCTGTATCGGTGTCTGTGGAGAGGGTTCATTGATGTCTACCCTCCATTTGAGTGACATGTTTACCAACTCACTTCATTTTGTAGACAGACTTTACTTGGTATACTCAAGCCTTTGAAATCCTTTAGCTCGGTATTAACTACAATTGGACTTAGTGGCCTTTCACATAGGCATCTGAGTTCGATTCATTCCTTTGTACAATGAGTTGGCTCAACAAGGCATTATTACTTAATGTAATTGAAATAAATATCTTACATGTTGGTGGTTGTCTTCCCCCCGCGTTTGTTCCACTGGCCGATTCGACTGTTACGTGGTATCCACACACCTCAATGATACTACAGATTAGAAGCCTGCCATATAATAGGTAATCATTGAAAAGTAATGATCTTGGGATCTACCAATTTCGCTAATCTGGTTTGCCCAAACAAGTTCATGCAAATCGAACCAGCTGTTTAGGATTAGTAATAAAGAATGCTCCTGATAACTATATTCTCTAACCGCATTTATCCCTCATCGGCGTTTTTCGTCAGAAGTGGAAGTACACACATGGATCGCTGGCAATGAAAACAGAAGCCAAACTCAATTAGGCCACTGCCCAGGCTCAGGACACTTTGTTTCTAGCTCATGATGCATAAAAACAAATCGCCCATTATGGAGTGATAGACCATATCAGGTAAGCTCTCAGTGACGGAGGCACTCATACTCATTGCTGACTGCGTCCAAGGCTAATGCGCAAAGATGGTGCTGCAATATCTACATTGTGTAATCTTATCAATTACCACACGATTCTACACTGGCCGCTTTAAGGCTAATAATTAGGCCCATCACAACAAACTTGGCTAGGTCCAGATCATCCACTAAATTTGCATCTTGCACACCGGGTTAATCTAATTGATACATGACCTGTATTTGATATCGGATTCTCCTTATCTCCCTGATGTGACCACCACTCCACCAAGTTAGTCGGAGGGAGGCAGCTAGAATTTTTACTGACAAACAATCACTTGTATTACTAAATTGAGTAACGTGTTGGAATATTCTACTTTCACGAATAACTCCGTGTGGCCCTTGGTGTAGTTAGGATTCTGTTGCCACCCAGTGTTTGGTAGAATGTGAAGGAAAGATGATAGCAAGCAAAAATCAGAAGACTGGAATTTCTACTGCGATAAGCCATCAGTCAGTCAATGGATGGGAGCAAGTGCATCATCGGTATAAAATGGATGATCTGCGCGTAGTTGTGGATCATCCCAACCCACAAGATTAATATGCAACTTCGCCTGACTGACCTAGCTGTTTGGACCGTGCTTGCTACTTCTGCCTTAGCCAAGCCCATCGGCATTGCTCTTGACCTCACAGGGAAGATCCCTGCCCTGACTTCCACACCGATTGCGCAAGAGTATCCTGTCGATGTTCCTTGCAACAACTCCACAGAGGCGCAGAATCTGTACGGAGGCTTTCCAGTTTGTAACCCCGCATGGTTCTCTGGGGTGGTGGCTACAGAGCTGGATGCCAAGTTTCTGATCTGGACAAGCCCCTCCAACCAAAAGGCCATTGAGGATAACGATGTCAACGAAGCTGTTGCCGCAACCGCGACAATCTCTTTAGCCAATGGTGCTAGCGGCGTGGATGGCTTCCCCATCACATATCCAGAGTTTAGGCAGTGTGCGAACATCGACCCTGTTGAAAATAACGGAGGCTTTGTCCTATACTGGCCCACCGAGGCTATCTATTGCTTTTACAGCGAGTCCAACTGTGTTGGAGAGCGAGTGTGCATGATCCCCCATGGCCCTGGCTCTGAGTACAACACAATCATCCCGGCTACCGAGAACATGATCAAGAATGGACTTCGCAGTAGTGTGGTGCTGCCCATGATGCCAAAGGATGGCTACAAAGCTCCGTATACCATGAATCCTTATGAGAATTATGACTATTAGAGATGGCGCGTTGGCTATCTGGCTTTGGTCCAGATTGATTATATAGAGAAAAGACGACTACGCATAGTATCCAAGTACATATTAATAAACCTTACAAGCAAACATAACTTTATAAATGGACAAGAGTATCAAGGTTATTGATGTATGTATTACAGACTGCAAAACGCGATCACAGGAATAGCAGACATTTACGAGGTAACAATTGCTATGGCTTAAAGTGGGCATTAGTTCTAAGGGCTGTAAGCAGCAGTCCACCATGTGGATATCTTGAATACTCTAGGAGAACCTAGTAGGGTCATAAGAAGCAGATTAAACCGTAGTACACCAGCGTACGTTGGTCTAAGACTAAGAGGTACTTTCATATTAGCTACTTACCGAGTTACAAATTATCGTATGTATCATTTTAGTTGTACTGGTCTCCGCTTTCGTTACCACCGCCATCGTCGTTACCTCCATTTCCGCTCCCCGCACCTTTATCACTGGCACTAATACTTACCAAATTACAACCTCCAGCCACGTCTCCTGTATTTCCATTCTTACTACCATCGTTAGCCACTCCGTTCCCAGCACCACCACTGCCGCCTCTATCGCTGTCAGTATCGGTAGCACCACTACTATTTGAATTATTACCACTACCACTACTGTAACCGTTATAGCCATTGCCAGCACCGCTACATACAGAATTAAACTCACCACTACCTTTGCCTCAATTTCAGCTATCATCGCCATTACCGCCATTTCTCCTAGTATCGTTGGCGCCTAAAATATCGATTGTGTCGTATGCGCCATTACCTCTTGTCTGTAATCATCTACTCTACGCCCCATCGCTGATTGCTACTATGATAAAGGCGCACATTACTATACGTTTGAGGATATCATGTGCACATAGGTGAAACAGGCTCAATCAAATGTATTGCTTGTGTGTACAGTGTTGGGGTTTTGCCTTCCCCTGTCTCAGCTACAAAGAGTGTATACCGAACTGGACTGTTTTACCATGTATTGCCTCTGCTTTATGACCCTAGATCTCCATAAAATACCTTACGAACATGTAGCTCTTATTTTTCCCTTATACCCTATCATGATGCTTTACCCTAGGGGAGGCTTTACTTGAGGCTTCACAGCGGTAAGAATGTGCACCTCAAAGCTTGGGTAATATGTCATCTCACCCATTCCTACTCATGTTGCAGACTACTTCTAGGAGACACTCAGATGAAAGGGCTTACTAAGCTTTCTCAGGACTCCAAGGATGCTTGCCTAAGCTACATGAGTTTCTGTAGAGAGGGTACATCGATGCCTACACTCCATTTGGATGTCATGTTCACCAACTCACTTCATTATATTGACAAAGCTTTACTTAGTATACTCATAATATCTGAAATAAGTAATGATCCTGGCATCTACAGATTTCCTTAGCCCCATGCAAATCGATCCAACTACTTCAGATCAGCAATAAAGAATGCCCATGATAACTACTTTCTCTTACCGCATTTATCCCTTGTCAGCGCATTACGTCAGAAGCCAAAGCACATAACGGTTTACAGGCAATCGAAATGGAAGCCTAACTAAAATAGAACACTGGCTTGGCGCAGGTTACATTGATTCTAGGTCATGATGTATAAAAAAGGATCACCCAGTATGGAGTGATAGGCCAAACAAGGTTAGTTTTCAGTCTTCGCGGCCGCTCAAACTGAGGCTATTCATTATGTGAAGCGAGGAAGGCTAATGCGCAACTCAGATGGTACACCAATGCCTACAATGTCCGATCCCATCACCTACCAAACGAATCTTCACTGACTATATTATCACTCATCCTGAGACCCATAACAACAAACTTTGCAGACCATCCACTTAATTCGCATCTTGCACGCTGGGTTAATTTTGTAGGAGTAAGTTGATATGTGATATGAATACAAGGATATACCCCGTTTGGTCTTGCATTTGATATCGGTTTCTATTTATCTCCTCATTTGGTAAATCAATCGACTGTGATCTGTGCCTAGTGTTTGAGCACCACTCCACCAAGTTGGTGGGTAAGAGGCAGCTAGAATGCTGTATCACTAAATCGAGTAACGTGTTGGAATATTCTACTTTCACGAATAACTCCGTATGGCCCTTGGTGTAGTTAGGATTCTGTTACCGCCCAGTGTTAGGTAGAATATGAAAGAAAGATGATAGCAAACAAAAAGCAGAAGGCTGGAATTTCTACTGCGATAAGCCATCAGTCAGACATTGGAGGGGTGCAAGTGCATCATCGATATAAAATGGGTGATTTGCGCGTAGTTGTGGATCATCCCAACCCACAAGATTAATATGCAACTTCGCCTGACTGACCTAGCTGTTTGGACCGTGCTTGCTACTTCTGCCTTAGCCAAGCCCATCGGCATTGCTCTTGACCTCACAGGGAAGATCCCTGCCCTGACTTCCACACTGATTGCGCAAGAGTATCCTGTCGATGTTCCTTGCAACAACTCCACGGAGGCGCAGAATCTGTACGGCGGCTTTCCAGTTTGTAATCCCGCATGGTTCTCTGGGGTGGTGGCTACAGAGCTGGATGCCAAGTTTCTGATCTGGACAAGCCCCTCCAACCAAAAGGCCATTGAGGATAACGATGTCAACGAAGCTGTTGCCGCAACCGCGACAATCTCTTTAGCCAATGGTGCTAGCGGCGTGGATGGCTTCCCCATCACATATCCAGAGTTTAGGCAGTGTGCGAACATCGACCCTGTTGAAAATAACGGAGGCTTTGTCCTATACTGGCCCACCGAGGCTATCTATTGCTTTTACAGCGAGTCCAACTGTGTTGGAGAGCGAGTGTGCATGATCCCCCATGGCCCTGGCTCTGAGTACAACACAATCATCCCGGCTACCGAGAACATGATCAAGAATGGACTTCGCAGTAGTGTGGTGCTGCCCATGATGCCAAAGGATGGCTACAAAGCTCCGTATACCATGAATCCTTATGAGAATTATGACTGTTAGAAATGACACGTCGGCTATCTGGCTTTGGTCCAGATTGATTATATAGAGAAAAGACGACTACGCATAGTATCCAAGTACATATTAATAAACCGTGCAAGCAAACATAACTTTATAAATGGACAAGAGTATCAAGGTTATTGATGTATGTATTACCGACCGTAAAACGCGATCACAGGAATAGCAGGCATTTACGAGGTAACAATTGCTATGGCTTAAAGTGGGCATTAGTTCTAAGGGCTGTAAGCAGCAGTCCACCATGTGGATGTCTTGAATACTCTGGGAGAACCAAGTAGGGTCATGAGGAGCAGATTAAACCATAGTACACTAGAGCCGTTGGTCTGAGACTAAGAGTCATTATAATGGTAGTACTTTACAGAGCTACAAATACTCGGATGTTACATTTTAGTTACACTGTTCTTTGCTTTCGGTGATACAACCATTGGCATTACCTTCATTGTCGTTTGCAGTACCTCAAACACTGGCACTACCACCTCCAGTTACGTCTCCTGTATTTCCATTCTCACTATCATTGTCAGCCACTCCGTTCCAAGCACCAGTAGTATTTGCATTATTACCACTACCGCTACTACCACTACCACCCCATTATCATCACTGTTAGCGCTGTTTCTATTTCCAGCACTGCCACATCCAGAATTATAGTCACCACTACCTTTACCTCTATCTCCGTTAACATCGCCATTACTGCCACTACCGCCATTTTCGTTGCCAGCCCCACTGTAAGTACCGGCGCCGCATCCTCCAGTATCATTGGCGCTGAAAATATCGGTTGTGTCATATGCTCCGTTGCCTCTTGGTTATAAACTTTTACCCAAGTCCCCTTTGTTGATGCTAACCAGATCAGACAGAAGGCATGCATAATTTGAGTTTCTCTGCGACTCTTTCGATCTCTGATATTATGTGCTTTCATACTAATTACGCAATAGCTTGTGTTTACAGTATTGAGGTTTTGCCATCGCCTGTATCCGCTAAGGAAAGATATTTTACCAAACTGGACAGGTTTATCATTGTCTCTGCTCTACAATCCCAGACCTCCATAAGACACCCTACAACCATGTAGCGCTTGGTGCGTTTATTTTTCCCTTGTTTCCTGTTATAGTGCTTCATCTCTGGACTAAGCTTTACATGAAGCTTCACAAAAGTAAGAATATGCACCTCAAAGCATAGGTAACCTGCCATTTTACCCATCCCTACTTTTGTTAAAGACCACTTCTAAGAGACACTGAAATAATTGCTGCACTTTTGTAATTACATCTATATTTTGCTGTAAGAGTCTGGGAGATATTGAAAGTGATTGGGAGAACAAGCATATCACATGGATTTCACTTATTGATTTATTGAATGTAAAAGTAGTATTTATACTTTTACATGGTCTTGGCCAAACAAACACAGGAAATGGGTTTTTGAAGGTCCTGAGAGCATGTGTGCAAGTTTTGGGGCTGTTTGCACAACTTTGAGAATATTCATGCTCTAGGTACTCAATATTTGGGTGAGAATATTTTAAGTAAATCCCAACAAGGAATTTGGTCAGTATTGTCTAAGATTTGTGGGTAATGGTATAAGTGACTCAGTTAGATGAATATTTAGGTGGAATTACAAATATTTACAACACTTCCACTCACATAAATGCTCATTCTGCCCAGTCCTAACTTGGACCTTAGATATTCATATTTGTCCCTAGCTAATGGCTTTGTTAATATGTCTGCAATCATTTCATCTGTAGGACAGTAAGCTAAGCTAACTAAGCTATTCTCTATAGCTCCACATATTAAATGACATCTAATATATATGTGATTAGCTGTAACATGAAAAGTTGGATATCTACCTATTGCATACATCTTTAATTACCTTGAAATAATATAATATGCATTTTTTGACTTGAAACCTAAAGTCTTTAAAGTGTTTTCTTAACCACAGTGCTGTTGTAAGAACCTGTAATTCTACCTAAATACTCACCTATCTTAGTCACTGAGATCACTACCTTCAAATCATAGAGAATACTGACTAATTCCTTGTTGGGGTTTACTTAGAATATCTTCATCAAAGCACCAGGTAACCAGAACATGAAATTCTCAAAGTTGTCCAAACAGCCCCAAACTTTGCATGCATGTTCTTGGGACCTTTGTTAGCCTATTCTATGTGTTTGCTATGCCAAGACCATATGAAAGTATAAATACTACTTTTACAATCAATAAATCATTAAGTGAAAACCACATAATCTACTTGTCCTCCCAATCACTTCTAATATCTCCAAGACTCTTACAACAGATTATGAGCCCCAAGCTGTAATGCTCTGCATTGTCTACCACTGCTATTACTGGAATTTTTCCCTCTGCTGAAAAGTTGGATGGGTCAAACTACCAAGTGTTGAAGGTAAAGTTGAAGATGCTGCTACAAGAAAGTGACCTTGCATCAGCCCTGGAGTCTAGAACTGAAGATTTGACCTTAAATTATGTATATGGAAGGCTCCTGGATGAAGAATTGAGAAAATCAAGCACCAATAAGAAGGAAGAAGAAAATGCTTTAATAAGTAGTGATAGTTAACAAAGGAGATACCCAAGACCTTTTGAAGGCAATAGCCACCTGTCTTGTAACTACTGCAAATGGAAACAACACATCAGATTGGTGCTTCAAAAAGAGAGATAGTCAGCAGAAAAAGCCTGAATATGGAACTGCTACAACAACTGAAGATAGACTATTCAAATCTGCACTAAATATGACCACAAACAGCAAATCTCAGACATGGTATATTGACTCTGGAGCATCTCAAAACTTTACACACCAAAAAGAACTTTTTACCCAAAATCAAAAATTCCAACTTAGAAGGTTGTTCATGGGTGACCATAGAACATTTGATGCAGTGGGAGAAGGAACCATCCAAGTATATCTAAGAAGCAGTGAAGGAAGCCATTCACTGACCATTAATGAAGTGCTTTATGTACCAGAAATAGTCAAGTACCTACTATCTGTAAGCTAGGCCACAGTGGAAGGACTCAGTTTCAGCTTTGACTATTCCAGATGCAGGTTCACTGATCAAAATGGTGCCTATATTGCTTTGGGTATCAGAAATCAGAATCTATACAAGTTGACTTATATCCCATCATATCTGGAAGCCAATATAAGTAACTCAAATGAAGATACACCAATGCATTGGCATAGGGGATTTGGGCACATCAATTTTGATTATATCACAAATTGATCAAAGATTAGCTAATTTTGGAGTAAAAATTGATCCCCCAGCTAATTTGGAGCACTGTAACACCTGATATATGGGAAGCAACCCAGATAACTGTTCAAGAGCTCTGGGTTGATCAAAACTAAGAAGAAATTCGATCTAATTCACTCAGATCTGTGTGGGCCTATGCAAAGTTTATCCTTAGGTGGGATGAAGTATTTAATCACTCTTATTGATGATTATACAAGATACACATGGGTCTACTTCATGGAGAGAAAGGAAGAAGCTCTGTCTAAGCTCAGGGAGCTTAAAGTCATGGTGGAGAGAGAAACTGGTGAAAAAATCAAGAAAATACATGCTGACAATGGCAAAGAATATACCTCAAAACTCTTCATCCACTTCTGCATAATTCATGGGATAAAGCAAGAGACTACTGTACCATACTGCCCACAGCAAAATGGAGTATCAGATTGGGCAAACAGATTAATAATTGATATAGCAAGATCTATGATCCATGATCAAAAATTGTCCTATGATTTTTGGGTGGAATCAGTTGCCACAGCTGTATACCTTAACAATGGGAGTTATAACAGAATACTTTATGACTTTACACCATTTTTGGCATTGTATGGATACTGACCAAGTGCAGAACATCTAAGAATATTTGGGTGTACAGCATATGCCAAGAAACTCCGCAGAATTCAGTCAAGATTTGAGCCAAAAAGTGCAAAATGCATATTTTTGGGCTACTACATGAAAGTAATGCATACAGACTCTACAATACCAAAGCAAAGAAGCTAATCAAGTGCAGGGATGTGTTTTTTGATGAAAATTCAAAATTCTCACAAAAAATGACATCAGATGATGACAAAAATCTGATCTCAAGTCCAATTGTCAGGATTTAATCAGAGCAAAACAATGAAAATTTTTTCACTCCAGAGTACTCTATAGCCATGGTTCAGCCTGGAGCAGTGCCAAGGAATATCCCAGAAGTGATCATTCCTGTATCAAGTGCCTAGAGATCCAATTGGACAAGAAATAGTCCAAACTACTATATCAATGAGGGTACAAACTTAGTCTATGCCTATTCAGTACATATTGATGAGCCCCAGACTGTAAAAGAGGCCTTAAATAGCTCTCAGACAAAGTTTTGGAGATCTGCAATGACTGACAAATATAAGGCCCTGATGGAAAATCAAACTTGGGACTTGGTCAAATTACCAAACTGTTGTAAAATTGGTATTTCCACCTTAATATTCACCTAACTTAGTCACTTAGATCATTAACTTCAAATCCTACAGAATACTGACCAAATTCCTTGTCAGGTTCTACTCAGAATATTTTCACCAAAATACCACGTACCCAGAACATGAAAATTCTCAAAGTTGTCCAAACAGCCCCAAGCATTGCACACATGTGATTATGCGGTTTTCACTTAATGATTTATTGAATGTAAAAGTAGTATTTATACTTTTACCTGGTCTTGGCATTACAAACACGTAGAATAGGTTAAGGAAGGTCCCAAGAACATGTGTGCAAAGTTTGGGGCTGTTTAGACAACTTTGAGAATTTTCATGTTGTGGGTACCTGGTATTTTGGTGGAAATATTCTAAGTAAATCCTGACAAGGAATTTGGTCAGTATTCTCTAGGATTTGAAGGTAATGATCTAAGTGACTGAGTCAGGTGAATATTTAGGTGGAAATACAAATTTTTACAACAAGATGTATATGTTACCAGCAATACAAGGTATATGGCAATTTTGCAAGTATCACACTAAAAAGCCATAAAGTTGAGGTGACAGAGGTATGTTGATTGGAGCAGGTGTGTGCATATGTAGAGGTTAGTAAGCAGGAGGCCATAGTTTTTTTTATTTAAATTATAAGTAGAATACCCAAGGTAGTGGTGGGTAAGCAAATAGAGAGGGGTGACTCTACAGTGGAATTTATGAATTACGCAAGGGGAGGTAGAAAAAGGAAATACCAGTTGGTAAATTGGTATGGTAGCATTATATAGAACTAGCTGTAGGCTACCATACTGCCATGACAATTTCATCAGAGGCTTACCATGAGGCAGTCAGAACACCATCATGTTTTTTGCCATATAAGGCAATTGGATGTACTGACTGCTCAGATCCACTCAAATAGTTGTAGGGCACACTAAGACCGCAACAATGGCATGCCACCCTTGGCAAAATACTGCCCAAACACTGTTATGTTTTTAACTTTATTTGGTGGTAAAATCAGCTAAATACTGTTGTGATCCCAACATAAGATTGTGTGGAGGGTCATTAATTTCAAGTTGCTGGTGTTATAATGGTCTCCTGATGGCTGATCTGAACAGATCCACCCACAGGACCAAACTATTTTTCATAGAATGATCTGCTAAGCCTTTCCAAGAGATTAGTCATCTGAGATCTATCCAAACACTAAGTGGCTGCCAAGATATCTGCTGATCAATGATGCAATTTTCATTTATCTTATGCACCTATCAACATCCATACTGATTTCAATGAATCCAGTCTCTTAGCACTTACTAATTCAACTTGATCAGAAAAGTATAAATAAAGTTTACTGAACCTTTTGGTTTGGTGTGTGTCCCAACAAAATTAAAATTGTGTATCAGCAAAATTAAGAATTCAACAATTCCATTCTAGTTTCCACCCATGCCTAGCATATCTAGCACTCCTAGGAACACCAAGCCTAGCATGCATAGCAAGCCAACTCTGTGGCCTTTATAGCCAAATCCAGCTATATACAACACCAATATTAGACCAGAATCTCCCTGCTGATATTTCTGCCACTCTCTGGCAATTCTAAGATTCTGCACTTAATTGCCCCTTTGGTTCAGTTAAGCCATTAAAGAGTTTTGTTACACTTTTCTCTTGGATACAACAAGTACCCAGTACATGAAATATCTGAGAGCTGTCCAAATAGCCCCAAACTTTGCACACATGTTTTTGGGGCACTCCTAAACATACCCTGCTTTTTGTTCCTCCAATACTATGTAAAGGTGTAATACTACTTTTACATTCAGCAAATCATTATGTGAAACAACATAATCTACTTGCTCCTCAATAACTTCCAGCGCTTGAGACAAGTAGCACAAAATGACTATGTATACGTATGAGCATATTGTTGTAAGAGTTATGGAGATATAGAAACTCATAAATAACAGAAATGAATATTATGATATCCCTGGACTTCAAGGCATATGTTGCGCTATAAGCTACTTGGTTACATGGAAGCAGTTTATTTGCAACTTTCTGTGCAGTCTCTGCCTAGCAGGATCCGTATGAACAACATTTGTTTCCGTCAGGTCCACAGCCATACCACTGGCAGCATCCACGAGCCTCGATTATGCCTTCGTTGCTTGGAGTACTATGAACTGGAGAAGCCTTGACAGCAGCTAAAACGGAGAGGAGAGTAGTGAGTGCAACTAGAGATACTTTCATAATGGTGAGTTACTTGATGTTTCTTCTAGCAAGAGTATTCCTTTATACTACTTTCTTATAATTGTATCTGGTAGCATCTGGGCGTGAGAAACGACATTCTTACTCAATACTACTGGATACAGGATGGATTCTCTTGCACAGGGCTATAATGCGCGGCTTTGATATGGATTACACCAACTTCAACGAATCTTTGAATTGTTTCGCTCCTCAATCGCAGGCACATATGCATATTCCCAATGTAACTGTAGTGAGTTACACAAAATCACGCCACCGCTTGGAACGATGGAAAGAGTGGTACATGTACAGAACTGTTTGCCGGGATGGGTGTTATTAAATCATATATATAAAATTTGGGTTGGAGTTACCAAACAGGTTCCTGGGAAGTGAGCCAGTATTTGGGAATCATATGCAACATATGCCTCCACGTGACCTCATTGTATAGTGGTGTTGATCGCTCATCTGCTTTAATCAGAGAATCAAAGCACATTACATCAATCAATTAAGCACCGCGAAACAGTTGTTTAAGATAAGTACACCATGCGCCACTTTGTTAAATAGAAAGTGGTTATTGAAATGCAGAAGGACTTTCAAAATGGCAAGTTATTGACGTAAGAAAGCGCGTCATTGCAAGGTTTCCGAGGAATTGTTTCCGATAGGATCTCAACGTGTGAAACGCCATTCACAAAGAATATCACTGGTGCAACTACTGTTACCGGATGCACTCTCTCACACAGCGTACTTAAGCCGTATTATTGATTACACAAACTCCAATGATTGCTCCTGGATGGCAAAGGAGACTTGAATGTATCCCGGCGTTGAAACAGATGCTTCCTAAAATCAAGCCATGCCTCCATTCAGAAGAATACTATGAGTTTTTGGGAGCAAGCATGTTATGCTTTTGAATGGAGCTGTGCTATTACGTTAGATCGATAAACGGGCTATTGGGAAGTGAAGCAGAATTTCAAATCTTGTTTAAGATCAGCTTGCCCATACCCGTACGTGACCTCGGTTTATAGTGAAGACGGCTCATCAAAATAAGATGCATGATCTGATTGATTAGCATTCCGAGTTATTGCAGCTCTAAGGGTAACTTGAACACCACAAAAACATTGCTCTAATCTCACTGGACTTCATCTCATTCTTTATTGTTTAAGATCAGTAACACCGTGAGCCACTTTGCTACTTGGAAACAGTTTATTTGAGACATCCAGTGCAGTCTGTGCCTAGCAGGATCCGTATGAGCAGCATTTGTCTCCGCTAGGACCGCAACCATACCACTGACAGCATCCACGAGCCTCAATAGTGCCTTCGTTGCCTGGGGTTCTATCCACCGGAGATGCCTTGACAGTTGCTAGGACGGCGAGTAGAGTAGTAAGAGCAATCAGAGAGACCTTCATAACGGTGAGTGACTTGATGTTGCTTTACGGGAGAGTGCACCTTTATAATGTTTTCGTGTGGCAGCATCTGCGTGAGTGAAACGACATTCCTACTGAACATTACTGGTGTGACCATAACAGCTGGATGAATTCTCTCGCACAGGGCTAAATTGTACTCAAGCCCCGGCCTTATATTGACCATACTAACTCCAACGAATCTTCTGATCCTATCGCTTCTTGGTAACAATGGAGCCACTTAGCAATTTCTTGGTAGCTTCATTCATATCACACAAGTGATCCAGCTGAAAGGAAGAATAATACGAGTTAGTAACTTGCACAGAACCATCTACAGGGAGCATATGTGTAACGGTTGAGCTAAATGGATCAACTGGTTGGTGCTGGAGATCTAGCGATTGGGATTGTGGGAAAAGCTTATGTGCATTTTTTATTATGTAATCATCGGGTCACTACGTTCATCTATGTATATTATCTTGATGGAGGATAACTTGAGTATTCACTGAACTTCATCTCGTTTTTTATTGAACAACACTATGAGCCATTTACCACATAGCCATGAGTCATTTACTACATAGCCAACGAATCTTTCGATTGTGTCACTCCTTGGTATCAATGGAGACACCTGGTGAATACTTGTTTTCTAAGCACCAACTCGCTGTATCTTTTCGTAACCTCGTTAATATTACACAAACCATTTGACTCGACGATCCAGCATTTACAATGATAGCAAGAGCCAACGCACGCAGAGCCATTTTCTGTGAGTATTTGTTAGCCCACAGGTTGGTGAAGGAGATGCGTTATGAAAGGGGATCGCTAAACGTGAAGCATTGCTATATAACAACTTGGTCATATCTTCACGTGACCCTCGTCAAGAAAAGTGGAATGACTTCATTGATTAGCATCGTGTCAGGAGCTAAGAATTCAGAGCCAATATAACTCTAAAGATGAATTGAACATCATTACTTTAGTCTTGCTGGACTCCATTTCATCTCATTCTTTTTTATTCAAGATACATAACACTGTGAACCACTTTGCGACATGGAAACAGTTTATTTGAGACATTGAGGGCAGCCTATGCCTAGCAGGATCCGTATGAGCAGCATTTGTCTCCGCTAGGACCGCAACCATACCACTGACAGCATCCACGAGCCTCAATAGTGCCTTCGTTGCCTGGGGTGCTATCCACCGGAGATGCCTTGACAGTTGCTAGGACGGCGATTAGAGTAGTGAGAGCAATCAGAGAGACCTTCATAATGGTGAGTGACTTGATGTTGCTTTACGGGAGAGTGCACCTTTATAATGTTTTCGTGTGGCAGCATCTGCGTGAGTGAAACGACATTCTCACCGAATATCATTAGCGCGATCACCATAGCATGAGAAATTCTCTCGTACAGGGCTATATTGTTACACTTACTTGAATCTTAGCCAGGGAATTACCAATGCGTCTTGGAAGCAAAGGAGATACTTGTTACATGGGTGTATCCCCGGTGGGTCCACTCATTCAGTCACTTCAGCATCCTCAATAATAAAAGTGGGTACCATGTACAGGACTATTTGCTGGGAACAATTACAATATGCTATTGAGTCAAACTGAGAGCATGTTGATGGTTCAAGCGCTAAAGAGGAAAGTGAACCAGCAATTGGAAGAGTATCTGCATTCACTTACACCACCATAGGACAAATCTAACATTGGACTGAGTGGAATGAAATCGTAGTTGGGGTTGATTGCGTTTGCCCTTATATTCACATCTACATCCGCCCTTATACTCGCATTTGCATTTACCCATCTATTCACATTTACATATATATTTATTGACAAGTACAAACAAGAAATTAGATTTTTACAGTGCTAGCCACCAATGATGGCTTGGTTTCTGGCATGGCCAGTGGTTACAGGTGACTTGGTAAGGTTTCTAATCGAGTCGATGACAGCGAACATTCGGCTCAGGCCAATCTCCAAAATCTCCCAAGGAACAGTGAACGTGATTCTAAAGTAGCCGGGCACTTCCGAATGGAATGCTCCGCCGAAAGCTGTGTATACTCCATTTGAGATGAATGCATTCCATAATAAAACCTCGGCATCTTCCGTGTCACCTGACAATCTCAGCAGTTCCACCTCCCTTCGGAAATCGAACCATACGAAATGACCGGCCGAGCAAGGCTGGTATAAGATGCTGTGTTCGTCGCAGAACCCAGACAAGCGCTGATAGCTCTGCAAGAGTCTTCGCTTGTTTTCTTCCACGAACCAATCCATCCAGCTCTCCTCCCTCAAAAGGGAGGTCAAGAGACTGTCCGTCGTGGATGATATACCAGTGAAGAGGGCGACAGATTGGAGAGACTCGATCAGCTCGGGATTGTACGGCGAGAGCACCACGCCAACCCTCAGCCCGTTGGCACAGTAATCCTTGCTGAAAGACCAGACCATGTGTACGGAGCTAGGGGATATCAATGACTCTAGGTTCGGTAGAGAGAACACCGATCTGAATGAGGAGCCGGCGTCTTCGTTGAATACGGACAACGCATAAATCTCATCGGAAATTACATGGAGGCCGTTCCTATTTGCAAACCGCAATAGCTCTTCCAGAACCTCGACTGGGTAGCATGCGCCAAGAGGATTGTGAGGGTTGCAGATGCAGATAGCCTTCACAACAACGCCTTGGTCACGAGCCTTATTCAAGGCGGCCTCCAATTTGGCAACATGGGCCAATTCAAAGGGAGAGGTTTCTTGAAGCTCCACAGGAATGATCTGTGCTTGTGCCTTGGCGGCCAGGTCAAAATCGAACCCACCTAATCCGCACCGATTAGTAACATGCTTAACATTGTTGCATTAGGGGAAATACCAACCATAGTACGGGGTGGTCATAAGGATTCCGTCTCCGGGGTCGCATAGTGCAAACGTTAGTTGGTCTAGGGCTGGGCCTGCCCCATTGTGCACCGTGAGATGCTTGCTTGTGAATGGCTTGGCGGGATGTAGATTGCGGTTAAAAAGGTTGGCGATTCCCACCCTTAAAGCTTCAGTACCATAATAGGTTCCGTAGCTCAAGAGGTTCTTTTTGAACGTGACCAGGGTGGACAGTTTCTTCACAAGGACATCGTGCATTAAAGAATTCTCGGCCACGCCAAGATTGACAATGCCGGAGGGGTTCTCGACCGCGTCGTACGCATCTTTCGTAAACCTGGTGGTGCCTTGGATCAATGGGGTGGGGATCTTCTTCACCAGCTGAGAGCGCTTTGAAAGCCGTGGAGTGTTAGACATGATAGTGTGATTCATTGGAGGCATCTTTCCAGCGTTGCCTTTTATAACTTTTCGACTCGGAGTGCCGGGAGCAACATATTCTATCTCCTCGATTCATTATCAGGTAAAACCAGAAGGAGGTGATCTTTATTTGGTCACTCTAGATTACAAGAGCTCTGCCAATCAGTGCATGACGCCTTATGGCGTCAGAATAAGGACGAATCAAAGGGCAGGTTGCAAATAGTAATACCGTTTTAGATCTTGGTTAACCAGGTTGGGCAATCATGCAATTCCGGATAATTCAATCTCGAGCCCTAGCGCTCACTTGGTATTGACATCAGTACAGGTCTGGAATTGGATGGGCAACACTAGGCCACCATAACGTGAGTAATTAATTGATTACTTTGACTAGGCCCCAACACATTGATCGAGCCGACCAGGCCGTTGATTGATTACACCAGGAGCGCAGGGTTAGGGTTGATAAGGGGCTAGGGTTATGGGACCCCCTTAAGTTACTGAGACGATGGAAAATTTCCCAGCCCTAGCTGATTTGGAGCATGTGTTGAGCCTAATTGCGGTTGATGAGTTCAGCATAACTTGGTGGATTTTCCGGAGCAGGTATTACGTGAGCAGTCATTGAATCGCTCAATCCACGAGTATCTATCCTCCCAAAATTAATAGAACCTCATCCATACAGGCATAAATTTATTGCTGTAAGGTCTTTACTACTAAAAATGAGTACTGCAGTAGTGCCATCTTCCTCTTGGCACAGTAAGCCTGACTACAATACTCTTCTGCCTTACCCTGTTTCCATTCCGGAGGAGCCAACTTCCCAGCCAGAAAGAGTGCTAGAGGAAATTGAAAGAGGTCTTGCAGCCTGTATCCTCTCTGGGGACCTCGCAGTTGGTGCCAATTCTTGGACTAAACGTTTGCATGCGTACGTACCGTCTACACTGGTTGTTTTGGTTCTTAAGCTGACCCTGCTTTCTTTGATTTCCCTTGATTAGGTACCTGAACGTAAAATATCCTCTGCCTCTCGAGTCTCGCTTGAGGCTTGCCGACCTGTATTTCCAACTCCTGGTGTCGCCTCGGGTGTATGATTCATCGATGACGCAGTATTGGGCGGTCTACCTATTGAAGCTAATCAAGTACGTTTGGGCCGCGACTGAATCAAGCCATAGTACGTTCTAATTCTTATGCCGACAGAAAGCAGCCCCCAGAGTTGCCTGATGACGCTTGGTCTGTTCCTTGGAGACCGCTCTACGACACAATCGAGAGTATCATTCAGCAGAAGCAACGCGAGAAAGCGCATGAGAACGATCGGTAGGCTGGGAAGTAGATGAAGCCAACAGTCAGTAGACCTAATGAATTTCATGTAGTCGAAACGTTACCACGGTGATGCGCACTGTGGAGTTTACGAAGCGGTTTTTCCTGCCGGAGTCGACCAAGGAGATCCTTGAAGAATTCTTACCTAATCTTTTCCCATTCTCCCATAAAGTAATCCCCGGGGCATTGCCCAGCATACTCTCTTCACCCAGTGCCACGCTGTCGATACTCTCCGAAACGCTTTCGACATTCACGCCAACCATGCTTCTTAGAGCCCAAGCCTACATGGTGCTTTTTTTGCCCACCAATGTCGCCGATGTTTCGCTGTGGTTTGATACCTTTTTGTCTGTGTGGACGTGGCAAAGAAACTCTGCGCTCTGGGATACGCTGTGGCTAGATTTGTACTCCAGGGTAGCTCGGGATCGCATAGGGCATATCCAATGGGAGCCGCACGTAGTGCAGCATATGTTCACCGTAACATTGAAGCTTCTTGAGGTGCCCGTTGGACGTGGAACTGGGATCGCCGGCAGGTTGAAGATTGGCTCCAAAGATAAGCTGTTGTCGTTTATGAAGGAGAAGGTGCGTATATCGGGGATCCACCACATGCTCCATACTCATCGACTTGGCTTTTTCCCGTACAGGACGTCAGGGCCTCTTGCGCTCGCTTGATTGTTTATATGATGTCGCCACAAGAGGGGAACCAGGTTCTCTATGAGCTCAAGAAGCTCATCCAGGCTGTGGAAACCTTCTTCCATCCCTCCAATCACACACATAGACTCTCGTCGATCTTGGCCGGGTTCCTTAGGAACCTGACCACATATTTTCTGAAGAGACTTTCCGAAGGTAAACGCGCATTGGGACCCTTGCTGACAGCGCGGCTTGTTTACGTTTGGTGTTCATTCTAGAATCCGAGCCTGACTGCCGGACGCCTGAAGAGTTCCGAATCACGGAGGAAATGAAGAGCGACTTCGTGACGACTCTCAAGCACGTTGCATTCCTGTCGATGTTTGGAAAAGATGACATGGTCGTCAATAATTCCATTACCGCTCTACGGTGCCTAGGATGTAACGAATCTGTTTAGTGTGGCAGTTCTTTCGATGCGATGCTGATGGTTCTTTTAAGATGTCAAGCCCGAGTTGATTGTGCCGCCGCTGATGGAGAAGGTCTCCTATTCGCTGGAGTCATTGACCGAGGTATGTCCAGCGGATCCCACGCCTCTCACAACGCCACTCACCGTTTCACATTTCATGGGTGTAGACACATCGTACCAACTCCTCGATCATTGCCCTTTCGTCGCTGGCAAGGATCATTCTGACCAGGAAAATGTACCCGATGGGCGCTACCCACATCCTGGATCTTTTCAACATGGTGCTTCCGGGGATCGATGCTAACGATAGCATCAAGACAATCACGACCTTCAAGTTCATCAGTAGCTGTTTGTTTTGCCTCCCGTTGATGGAGGCTGACAATCCTAGCCCGACCCTCACCGTTCCCCCATGGTCCGACGAGCTCATAGAGGAAACGGTCTTTTCCGTGACCAAAGGGTTTGAAGAGTTTGCCATCAACTTCCTGGAAAGAATCTTCGCCTTGGTAAGTGCGCGTCCTTTCTACTGACGACATGCACCTAACGATCCTTCCGTGTAGCTGGAGAATATGCCGGAAAGAGAGGCTGGCATGACTCACATGATGCTGTACTGCGCCGACCTTTTCTTCCAATCGCTCTCCCCGGAGATATTTGAGCTCGTCCTCGCGAAAACCATCGCCTTCGTCTCCAACAATGTCATCGCAAGCGCCATCAAAACCATAGGTAAGCCCAGCAGCTTCCGCCCCACAGATACACATGCTCCAGAATGCTTACCCACGTCTCAGGAATCTTCTGCTGTACCTTGACAACAAGCAACCGCAAGCCAGCCTTGGCGAAGTTTGTCCCGCTCTGCTGCACCTCGATCTTGGAGGAGATCGAGAACGGCGCGGGCTCTGATGTCAACGCCACATCTCAATCCGACCTGAAGCTCACCTGGTTCCAGTCGATCTTGGCGGGGGTTTTGAAGTACTCGGGGGCGGAGATCCTCAAGTACCAGGAGCAGATACTTGAGACCATTACCACCATGACCAAGCTCAAGTCCAAGCGCGGATACAAGTACGCAGGCAAGGGGTTGAGAAATCTGCTGCGAAGCCTCACGTGGACGTACACGCTGGACGAAAGGAACTTCTCCATGAGCACCATGAGCGACCCGGAGTTCCGCAGATCCCATTTCCAGCAATGGGGGGTCATCCAGGATTCCCACGCACTCTCCCTAGAATGGCATGTGCCCAGCAGCGGCGAGATCGACTTTGCCCTTCACATGGTGCATATCTTCCTGAAGCCGATGATGGCCGAGTTGGCCCAGATCGTCGACGGGACCAATACGTCGGCCGTGGACAAGAACGACTTCATTCGCAAGCTGACGCTGACCCGGTACGTCGTCAAGGGCATCTCCACGCTGACGGTGGACGTGCCAGCAAACACCTGTCCGGCCGATCAAGAAGTCCATGAGCACGAGCACCACGGCCAGCACACTCATCCCTCGCGGAAGATCATCAACGCCGGGTACTGTCTTATGGATGCGACCGACGTCCGATGCCAAGACATCCGCAAAACCAGACTGGAGCTGGGACTCTTGCTACACAACCTTGTCCGCTACCTCCAGAGCGAGAGGGAGGACGACACCAAGTCCATCAAGATCGTCCTCAAGATCATCAACGTGTTTTTGACCAACCGAGGCGAGACCAAGGAGAAATACGAGTCCCGCCGAGCGGTGATAAAGCTCCTGAAGATGGCCTCGCAAGACTACTCCGTCCACACCAAGCGTAGCCAGAGGTATCCTAGGTACGTGCTGGCCCGCAGGCTGCACATGCTTCATACCGAGCGACTGTTCCTGAACGCGACCATTGCCCCCAAGCTCGCCATCCATCAGGAGCTGATGGAAGATCTCCTGGATCTCTCGATGAGCCACTACACCGCCATCCGCAAGCTGGCCCAGTCGTTCCTGGACACGGCGATCTCATGCTTCCAAGACTCGAAGTACACGCTGCTGGCCAAGATCTTCCAGCACATAGAAACCGCCAAGTTAAGCTCGGACGGGCTCAAGGGAGCGCTGTACCTGTTGCGCATGCGTCCGTTCCAGAGTGCATATCTGCGCGACTGGGGCACCATGGCTGGCTTTATGAAAGTGATCTTCGATGGGCGACACGAGCAGAAAGAGTCGATCCAGAAGCTGATCGAAGTGGTGTATCTTGAATTCACCTATCGCTACGTCTCCCCAACCTTGACGTTCGAGATCACCGAGGAGACGGTGAAGGCGGCTGCCAGGATGCTGGCTCGCGACGACACGGAGACGCTCGCCCAAGAGGCCGCGTTGAAGATCGGAGAGCGAAACGACGCGAACGTCAAGATTTACCTGGAGCTGATCCAGGATCTGTTGAAGATCGTCCATGCCAACAACCTCCACTGGAGGTTTGCCAGGATGGCGATCCTGTTCCTGGGGATTCTGCTCACCAGGAAGGACCAGCCGGTGAACTGGGAGGTGGTCGAGTACCTTGCCAAGGCCGCGGTCTCGGAGCTGATTGTCCTGCGGTCGGTGGCGCTGAAGGCCTTGAACAACAACATCTACGTCCACAAGCAGCAGGTGTTGGGTGAACGCCCGCTAGTCTACAAAGAGCGCCTCGGCCCGCACTCACCCTCGAGGAATACCTGCGACAATTGAATACGCCCATCTCATGCGAGAAGGACTATGTCGATGCGCAATTCCACGACCAAGAATACCTAGGTTGGTACCATTTCCCCAAGCAATTCAAAGTCTACTCCCCTAATAACGGCCAGATGGCCGCTACATTGCGCCAGCCTCTTGAGAAGCACGTTTCCCACTTCCTCGAAGAGGGCTTCTGGGACAAGTGCATCGTCTACATGAGCCAGGAGCAATACGAAAGCGACATCACCGTCTCCTCGCATAACCTATTGTTTTTCAAGGGGCTTTTCGAGATATTCGACACCCAGCTGCTGTCTCTGCTGGAGAAGTTCATTCTGACCAATGCCAACAACTACGCCTACAAGAACGTGCAGAAGACGCTGGCCGAGATTGTCGGGGGCATGCTTCGCGGCAGCAAGCACTGGGAGTACGCCAAGTGGAAGCACATGCTGGACTTCATCACCCCGCTGCTGACTGAGAAGATCTTCCCGAACCTGACCCTCGAGGTGATTCCGCTGTGGACGGCTGCCATGCAATGGGCCATGACCAACAGGGACCCGCGTCGGTTCTCCATCATCATCGAGAGCCTGATGAGGTATCCACTGGATCTGGAGACATCCAACCCGCTCTCGCAGGTGAAGCGACTGATCTCCATGCGCACCATGCTTGTCATTTTCAACTGGCGCTGCCTGCCGTATGCACGCGCTGTCTTCTCTCGATGCACCGGTATGATGGAGCATCCCTACAAGGAGATCCGCGACATGGCCGCGACCATCATCGCCGACGTTTTCCAGCTCTTCTGGCGACCATTCGCCGTGGAGGAGGACCCGCTGGGCCAGTATGCTGCTCAGAACGTGGCTCTGGTGGACGAGTTCATGGATCAGCTACTCCGCACGCTCCTTGCGCACCGCGAGTCCCGCGAGTCCGAGAGCCCGACCGATCATTCCGACTACGTCGGTATGAGCAAGTCGGTCCTCACTCTGGTGCGGATCCTCTCCACCAGCAGTCGGATCGCCCCGTTGTTGCCGTACTTGACCCGACTGGTGCCGGAGATGTTTTACATGCAGGACGACGACGACCAGGAGTTGCAGAAATTCGCCACCGGCGCCCTAGAGCTTCTCTTCCAGAACAACCTGCCGCCCTCGATGTTACGGGAGATCATCGAGATGTTCCGCGGGCTGTTGAAGTCCCCCTCGTGGCACCTCCGATCCAAATCCTTGCCGGTGGTGCAGATCTTTCTGTTCCGCAACTTGTTCGGCGTCGACGAGCGATCCTGGAGAGAGGTCATCGATATGTTGGTCGAGGCGCTTCTCGACCCCCAGCTCGAAGTGCGCACCATGGCTTCGAACACCATCAGTGGCTTGGTGAGATGCTCCCAGCGCAACTCTATCGAGTACTTGATGAAGCGATTCAGAGAGCTGCTCGCCACCCCGCTCGCGAGACGGAATAAACGTAGCGAGAGCGCGTCCCCGTCCCCGTCCCCATCCCCATCCCCATCCCTCACCCAAGCCGAACCTCCACCCCCACGCCCGCTGGATACTCGGAGAGCGAGGCGATTCTTCGTAGACATGCGGGAGTTTCCGGGGTGGCCGCATTAATCCAGGCATTCCCATACGGTGGTGAGCCGGGCGCCATTCCCAAGTGGATGCCCGACGCGCTCATCTCCCTAGTCCCCTTCATCTCGGATCCGATTCCCATCTCAACCACCGCCAAAAAGACATTCCTTGATTTCCGTCGCACCCACCAAGAGACCTGGGTCCTAGACAAACTCGCGTTTACTGAAGAGCAGCTGGATACCCTGAGTGACCTCCTTGTCTCCCCCAGTTACTACGCATAAGTACCGAGTCCCCGTTGCCTTTGCCTTTGCCTTTGTCATTGTCGTTGTCGTTGTCGTTCCCGCTCTCAGTACCGCTCCCGCCCCCGCTAGTTTTCTTATTTATTTCCTATTCACTTGTGTAATTTGCTTGCTTATTTAATAAATTCCTATTCCAGCTTGCCATATGATAAGATCATCTCGAAAGTCACAAGCCAATTGGATCCATGTGATCCCCTATACAGGCTTACTAAGCGTGGCCATTTACTTCCCATGGTCCCCCGCTACTTAAGGCTCCCGAAAGAGGGAGTGAGTGAGCGAGCGAGCGAGCCCAACACGTAATGGAATATCAGTTGACAACCAGTTTACTCACTAACCCGGCCACAGGCATCAAGGTATCGGTCCAGCACTGGGTCCACGAGAAGGCCGTGGGGTCCGTCTTGTTTGCCCACGCCACCGGTTTCCACAAGGAGATTTGGAACCCTACCATCGAGTACTTGAAGAAGGCTGCTGTGAAGTACAACTTTCTCACGTTCGACGTACGCAACCATGGGGACAGCGGGCTGGAGAACAAGGACCTTCTATCCGAAGAGTGTACGCTCAGTTGTATTTCACATTCCCGTTGAACAGCATTAATGATTCTCCCCCCCCCTTTGGGGTACCCAGGTGACTGGACCCTCCTTTCCCAAGACCTCCTGAACCTCCTGGACCAGGTGGAGGTGAAAAAGCCCTTGTTCGGCGTCGGTCATTCCATGGGCGGCTGCACCACGTAAGGCTAAGGGTTGACCGGCTTTCGATGCTCACTTCTAAATCCTATCTCAACCAGCTTATTGGCAGAAGTGGCCAGGCCCGATACTTTCAGCGGGATAATTGCCCTGGAGCCTATTATAGGGGTGGACCAGAAGTCAAAAGCAGGCTTGATGCTGATAGAAGCAGCGAGGAGACGGAAGAGCGTATGGGAAGACAGGTTGGCTCCACCTATAACATGTCTACGTACCTGTCATCTGTCGGGACCTCACTCAACCACCTGTTCACCTTCGTTAGAGATGCGGTTAAAGAGTATTTGATGTCCAAGACATTCTTCAACACCTGGGATGCTCGAGTGATAGAAGAATATGTGGTAAAGCCTCCTGGTAGCCCACCCCTGATTCCCTCTTGGTTGACCCTCTGTTCAATAGAACCACGGCATGTACCAAACCCCAGATGGAAAAATTACGCTGAAATGTCCCCCAAAGCAAGAAGCGGTCAGTCCATGTTGTTTGCAGTAGAGGAGATGCTGGCTAGGAGCTCAACCGTGTGTTTCACTAGGCAACCTTCGCCGGATCTCCCAACGCATCCGCATATTGCTACGAACAATTGCACACCATCCAGATACCGGTGCTTTTTGTGGGTGGCAAGAACAGCAACACCATGTAGGTATCCTGATACATCGCATGGTGTGACCAAGTGAACTGAAGTTGGCTACGTGTAGTTTCCCGGAAATGATTGCGAATTTCGCCAGGAAGACGAATCGCGGAGTGGGACGTATCGTCCCGGGACAACACCTGGTAAGCACCTGCCCTTCGTGTGCCATCCACAACCTCACTCACTGTTATACTAGATCCCGCAAGAGCACCCTGAAAACACCGGTAATGCCAGCCACTGTGAACCACCGTGTATCTCCTCCATTAACCCGTCCATTGAATTCGTTCAGCACGTCTTATCACTAGTTTCCTCGACGAACAATCCAAGGGACAAATCCGATCCAACCTGTAGGCTCGTCCATCAACTGAATAAACATCTCTTTAATGCCTGGCAAGCGAATGTCTTTAATAGCAACTTTGGCTAGTAAGGGTTGGTCTTGGGATAACTAGTTTTACATTGGAAGTGAAAGAATAGATCCCACCATGATATCAGTACAATTCAAGGTGGTTGATGGGATCCTACGAACAGGGCATCTATAATGACTGGGGGAAGAGAGCATACGACAAACGAATATCTAGTCCCGGAGTGAGTGGAGACTTCGTCGGAGGCTTTAGATTCTTAATCTTTCCTCGATGGCTTGACGCTGCTGCTCGACCAGATCCACTCCGTCCTGTCTCTTGGCGTCGAAGGCTAACGAGGCTTGATTGAATGGATTCTCGGGAGACTTCTGCCAGTCTTTCCAGAGGATCTGCTTCAACTGCGTGAGACGCAGCCCCTTGTTCTCCGCCTTGAGTTTAGGCAACTCACGCTCCTCGTAAGCGGCGTACGCCGCCTTGGCACGTCTTTCCGGATGACGATCAAGAAGCAACTTGTTCGAGTTGGCTGCGGCATCGGAAGATTCGTTAACTGCCTCCATAAGGTCCAAAGCATCGTCGATGTTGGAGGCACCAAGTTCGATAACCGGCTGGCGGTTCTCGGCTTGGAAACTCTCCACTTCCTGGGTCTTCTTGGCCGCTTTTTTCTGCGAAACGGATCGAATGAGTCGAGCTCGTTCACTGGACAACTACAACACAGACTCCTACCTCAGCACCGCTCAAACGGGGTGGAGCGATCGGCTTGTGCTTCGCGAACTCCTTGGTCTCTTTGTCGAGAAGGGCCTGGGCTTCCATCTTCTTTTGAAGTTTCTCCGCCTACAAGGACTAGGTTACTTCCACTGACACCACCGGACGAGCCGACTCTGGGTACACACCTTTTTGGCCGCCTCCAGCTCCTTCTTATCACCCTTCTTGGCTCCCTTGGCCCATTCTACGGATTCCCGGGCCTCCACCTCGGCGTCCTTCTTAGCTTTGGCCTCAGCGTTGCCCTTGGCTTTGCGCTCTTTGGCAGCGGTGACTAGAAAGAAGGGGGAGTATGAATAGGGCCGCTCGGGGGGCGCTTGTCAAGGAGCATGTTAGCATACCTTTGCTATTTTCCCCTTTGAATTTCTTCGCCATGGTACAGTGGTAAACAAGAAAGAAGTGTGTCTGGAGCACCAGGGAGCTCGAAAAATTTATTGGTTGTCATCGTCATCCCCCATTACCAACGCTGATCCTGATCCTATCAGCCAATTTGAGATCACGTCCAGGAATATGCTAGAAACTCTCCTCGCAAAATTCTGATGGAAAGGGGATTTGGATGCTGGACTATATATCAACCCTCCATCAGGGTGGCGCAGTATTCAAGAGGTGCTTGGTACAAGATGGAAACCTGGGATGAGACGACCCATAGAGTATCGATTGATTCGTTCTCCGCGAAGCTAAACCCAGTGGCGACCTGTGCATTGCTCATTCATGTTTACTGTTGGTGTCGGTTGCTTTTCTGGACGAATAAATGGATATTTATGGAGGATGCTTAAGCTAACTCGATACCCACATCCATTCTCGGCGGGGAATCTTCGGCTCAAGAACGTGTTTGCTCGGTGGAAATCCCTTCTGCCCAAAGATGGTGCGATCTGGATAAGCACCTTCCAAATAAGAAGGCGGCAGCGGTTAAACTTCCAGCCTGGATTCGCTATATAATCCTGGGTCGCGAACCCCGGGTTATGCCTTTGGCACAATGAGCAAACAATCCGCGAAATGGCAGTGCTACAGGATCAACCCTAATCGGCTGATAAAGTTGTTGTGCGCAGTCGGTCTGCTAGGCTGCATTTTGTTGACGGTGTGGAAGTCTCACGAGATTCGTCAATCGGCCACCATCCCGTACCAGACCCAGGCCTCGACCGGCCGGGGTCACAGCGTGGATGTGAAGTCCCTGATCGGAGCCTTTGTAGAGGAGGACGAACCCACCGAGTTTCAACACATCCCCCTGGAAACCCTCATCCAACAATACCCACCAGATACTAACTACTTCCTGTACAACTGGCTTAGCTTTCTCGGTTTCAACAATGTGCGCTACATGATCGAGCACGCGTACTACTACGGCAACCTAATCAACCGAACCGTGGTGCTTCCACACAGGGTTCATTGTCGATCGTGCATCCACGAGGGCTACTGCCACATCATCGGGTACCCAGTGGACGATTCCGAGATCATGGACTCTCCCGACGGGGTGGACGGAAAGTATCGTTGGAGCGTTCCCATCGAAGAGTTCATCGATATGAACCATCTGACGCGAAACAGCGGGGCCAGACTCATCCGTATGCAGGACTTCTTACGGCTCCAACTCTACTATCAAGATCTGGCCAGCAAAGGCTCCGCCAATAAGAGCAACCTGATCCGCCAATGGGACGCTGTGGATCCGATTGCTTATCTACGGGATCACCGGGGGATATCCTTTGAAGATGGCAGCGCCGATAACTTCAAGGTCGCCTTCCCGGAGCAATCGTATGCGGCCACCAGTGAGATCGGTGATGTCTGTGGCAAGGAAAACTCGGTCGACGACCTGACCCCGATCCTGGAGAGGGCGGAGAAGCTTCGCCAGAACGGCCAGACCAAGATCGAGCTCTACAAGTACCCGAACGAGCCCAACTACAGCGTCCGGGAGTTCCAGACCCATACCGTGGACCTGGACGCCGTCCCCGAGCTGGTCGGATTCGCACAGGAGTTCAGCACGGAGAAGTATCCCCAGAGGTTCCTGCATTTCACCGCACGCTACATCCACTTCTTCCCCAGACGGCCCTTCATGTTCGCCACCGAGGCGAATCGCGAGACGTACGACCACTTCGTGTTGCATCTCCTTCGCTATCCGTACCGGGTCCGCAAGGCCGCCGAGCACCTGTACAGAAACCTGGAGCGGAAGATGGTCACCAAGGGGATCTACCCCGTGTCCACGAGCGTTCCCACCACCGAGAATCACCAACGAGCCCCCTTGGGCCAGTTCATCGGAATCCACTCGAGACGTGGGGACTTCATCCGGTACAACTGGGTGGGGGAGACCTCGAACCTGAACGAATGGAAGCACTCCATGGTCCAGCTGGTGGATCACCTCAAATCCCAGCAGCAACTTGACCTCTTCTACCTTGCCACCGACGAAACCTCCCCGGACGCCTTCGGGGAGCTCTACAGCCAGGGGATGGTGAGACTCTACGATCTCATCGACCAGGAGTTCGCCTCCCAGTACTCCCACCTGGCCACGTTCGGGGATTGGTTGGCCCTGCTGGATCAGGAGATCCTCTCCAGAAGCAAGTACTTCGTCCCGGTCTACATGAGCTCCGTGAGCGGCGGCGTGCTGAACAAGAGAAAGGCCATGGGCCTTCCAGATGCCCCGGAGACCCGAGAGTGGATGAGCCGACTGCTGGAGGATATCAACCTTCAGATGTGATGGAATTCATCCATGTAGAAACCCACATCATCAATCAATCAATCGAACCATCGTATAATAAATCCCAGTGGATCCATGTTTATTCTTCTACTTGGTGTGGTATGCAGTATACTTGGTGGGTAACAGGGGTGAGTGGGTGGTGACGGTGAAGGGAGGGGAGGGGGGTAGCTGGAATGCTCCGCTCCGCGCTCATGCCCGGGATCGAGCTTACAGGAGCGAGACGTAGACGATCACCTTGGGCAGGCACACGAACGCGCGGACCCTCAGGAGCCCCTCGGCGTCGATCTTGGCGGTGATGGAGTTCTTGAGGATGTTGCATTGGTCGGACACCTGGCTGGCCGCCTGCTCGATGGCCGCGGGGACCGGGGCTCTGCTGTCCAAGCAGACGAAGGCGTCGACGGTGACCAACTCGCCGACCTTCAGGGGAGCCACCACGACGTCGCAGCTGAGTTTCCCCACGCTGCCCAAGGTGCGACCCACGTCGACTTCGAGGGGGAGGGGCAGGGGGGCGGCGAGAACGGTCCCGATGAGGATGGCGAAGGTGACGAAGACGGTGAGGAATCTCATGTTGCTGATGATTGGATGGTGGTTGCGAGGTGAGGGTGAACGGGCTGCTGAAGGATGCTGATGTGGTTGTATGGTTGGCCACCGATCCCCGACCGCTATTTATACACCGACGGCGAGGGTGGTGGATGCATCGGCATTTAGCTGCGCATAAATGGATCCGATTTAAGGGGGGCATTCTACATTCTCTGGTGTCCCTACATCGCCGTGCCTCCATTCACCTCGATGCCCATTGTACGTGGATGTCACGCACCACCATCTCGTACGGGATCCTTCTGCAGCTGATCAAGGCCCTCCAAGATGCGAAGTTCAATCAAGTTGCATCCAGGGGGCGGCAGTTCATCAATTTAGCAACCATTATATAAGGTGCTCCACCATCTCCACTTCTCACCATCCAATCAATCCAGCCCAATCGCAGGCCTGACCTGACTACACCCAACCAACTCAACTCGACCAAACCAACCCTTCACCATGAGATTCCCCGCCATCTTCGTCACCTTCGCCATCCTCATCGGGACCGTTCTCGCCGCCCCCCTGCCCTACCCTGCCCCTCGATGTCAATCTGGGTGACACCTTGAGCGGTGTGGGGAAACTCAGCTGCGACGTCGTGGTGGCTCCCCTGAAGGTCGGCGAGTTGGTCACCGTCGACGCCTTCGTCTGCTTGGACAGCAGAGCCCCGGTCCCCGCGGCCATCGAGCAGGCGGCCAGCCAGGTGTCCGACCAATGCAACATCCTCAAGAACTCCATCACCGCCAAGATCGACGCCGAGGGGCTCCTGAGGGTCCGCGCGTTCGTGTGCCTGCCCAAGGTGATCGTCTACGTCTCGCTCTTGTAAGGGTGGGCGTTCATCCCACCAACCCTAGATTACTGTCGGTATACCTCTGACCCATACAATCCATCAATAAACCAGTTTCCCCCTTACTTCCGGATCCCCTCCTTGCCTTTCTTTTCGACCACCTCCGGGTAACACCCGCATCACGGATGGGGGCCTTACTGGTCGACATCCGGTTACCAGATCAGTCGGCAACCCCCTTGGCTGGTATGCAACCGGGTGCAACCGATTCCGTTTCGACGGAACGATTCGTACCGCGCATACATGTCGCGAGGTGATCCTGGGTGGAGAGCCATGGTATGCGGGAGCCACCACGACAGGGTTCCCATGCCGTATGGCGGCTGGTATTCAGGGAACGTTGCGTTGCATCACTGTATTCCAGCCGAGGTCCATCCGGTGGGATGTTAGGAGGTCATAATAACAAGCCCGATCCCGATCCCGGTCACGGCCGTGGTCGTGCTCACGTCCCTGCTGCATCCATCCCTTCCGGATGCGTCTTGGAGAACTCGCCACGCCACTGCCCCCGGCATGAAAAGCCGTCCTCTGCCCGAAATCTCGCAATCTCGTCGTCACCAAGCATCCCACGCCGATCCCTCCCGTCGGAAATGGCCCTAGTCCTAACCTCCTAGTCACCCCCTGCCAGGGGTACGCTCAGCAAGGTCCCAGCTACACGTGTGCAGAGCTTGAAGGCTATTGGACTACTCCAAGATCGTTGAAGCTCCAGACATCTTGGTGAAAGTTGTCGTAGATTTTGTAATCAAAGCCAAATAATCCATCAACTTTGTGACTTCATGTGGATCCAATAAATCTCATAATCTCTTGCCCCAGCTTTGATCGGGATTCACCTGAAATATTTACCAAAATATCGGGTACCCAGAACATCGAAATCCCCAAAGTCGTCCAAAGGCCCCCAAGCTTTGCACCCATCCTCCTGGGATCTTCCTAAGCATACTCCCCATTCATATTTCCCAAGAGCATTTTAAAGTACAAATACCCCTTTGCCATTCAATGAATCATCAGGTGAAAGCCGTCTAGTCTACTTGCTCTCCCAATCATTTCTGGTACCTCCCAAACTCATACAACACCAAAGAAATCTGGTACAAAATCAAAACAGCATAGGCCCAATACCTGATAAGATAACGGCCCAGGCAAAAAATGCTGAAGACATTGTATGTGTTGTGAAGTCTTGGAGATATTGGAAGTGATTTGGGAGGACAAGTAGATTTTGTGGATTTCACTTAATGATTTATTGAATGTAAAAGTAGTATTTATACTTTTACATGGTCTTGGCATAACAAACACGTAGAATAGGTTAAGGAAGGTCCCAAGAGCATGTGTACAAAGTTTGGGGCTGTTTGGACAACTTTGAGAATTTTCATGTTCTGGGTAAATATTCCAAGTTAATCCTGACAAGGAATTTGGTCAGTATTCTCTAGGATTTGAAGGTAATGATCTAAGTGACTAAGTTAGGTGAATATTTAGGTGGAAATACAAACTTTTACAACACTCCCACTCAGCTAAATGTTCATACTGACTAGTCCTAATTTTGACCCAAGATATTCAAACTTGTCTCTAGCTAATGGTTTAGTAAACATGTCTGCAATCATTTCATCTGAAAGACAGTAAGCTAAGCTAACTAAGTTATTCTCTATAGCTTCATGTATGAAATGATGTCTAATATCTATGTACTTAGTTCTAGCATGAAAAGTTGGATTTCTATCTAAATGTATACATCCTTGATTTTCTTGAAATAAAGTAATAGGTGTTTTTTAACATGGGCCTAAATCTGTGAAAGGTTTTCTTAACCACATTGCTTCTTTTGTAGCTTCCAGGCTGCCATATACTCTGCCTCTGTGGTAGAAGTGCTATGGTTGGTTACTTTCTTGAATTCTATGAAATTGCTCCTTTACAGTAAAGAAAAGGATATCCTGTGGTGGATTTTCTGTCTTCAAAATTTTGTCCCCAATCAGCATCAGAGTATCCCAAAAAATCCTGTTCTGAGCCCCTATAAGTGTGTCTTAAGCAGATATCAGCAGTTCCTTTTAGGTATCTAAAAATCCACCTAACTGCTGCAATACAATCAGATCCATAGTTCTGATTATGTTGGCTGACAACTCCCACTGAATATGAGATATCTGGACGTGTTCCAAGCATGCTATACATGCAACTGCCTACCATATATTGATAAGGAAAGTCAGGGCTTTCAGATGGTGCCAAGCTCTATTGATTTGGTTGAGTTTTGACCAATTTAAGGTTTGTCTCCATTGGGGTAGCTGCTGGTATACAGTCTTCCATCTGGTGCTTCTTTAGTATATCTTGAATATACTTGGATTGGCTTAGGGTAATAGTCTTGGTACTTCCATCTATGGAGAATTTAATCCTTAAGTAGTCACTGAGTTCTCCTAGATTGAACATCTTGAACTCCTTAGATAGGCAGGATTTAGTCTCTTCCAATGTTGCTAGGTTATTGGTGGCAATAATAAGATCATCCATATATAGAGCTAATAGAGCTGGACTTGCTCTATCTGGCTTATAGCATATACTATAGTCAGCAATACTCCATTGGAAACTCAGAGATTCCAAATAAGGATCTATCTTGCAATTCCAGGCTCTTGGTGATTGTTTAAGACCCTATAGAGAATTTCTAAGCTTGCAGACCAAATGGGGGTTGTCTTGGTCAGCAAGCCCATCAGGCTAGTCTATATATACATCCTCATCAAGTTCTCCATTCAAAAATGCAGTTTTTACATCCATTTGATGAATAGAAAACTTATATTTGGCTGCAATAGCCACTATTAATCTGATGAAATTAAACTAGGCTACCGGTGCAAAGGTCTCAGTATAGTCAAGTCCTATTATTTGAGAGTATCCTTTGGTCACAAGTCTTGCTTTGTATCTTTCAATTGTATCATCAGCCTTGTCTTTAGTCTTGAAGACCCACCTGCATCCAATTGATTTTTGGCTGATTGGTAATTTGACCAAGTCCCAAGTTTGATTTTCCATCAAGGCCTGATATTCTTCAGTCATTGCATTTCTCCAAAACTTTGTCTGAGGGCTATTTAGGGCCACTTTTACAGTCTGGGGTTCATCAATATGGACTGAATAGGCATAGGCTAAGTTTGTACCCTCATTGATATAGTAATTTGGACTATTCCTTGTCCAATTGGATCTCTGGGCATTTGATACTGGAATGATCACTTCTGGGATATTCCTGGGCACTGCTTCAGAATGAACCATGGTTGTAGAGTCCTCTGGAGTGAAAACAGTTTCATTGTTTTGCTCTGATTCAATTCTAACAATTGATGGACTTGAGATCAGATTTTTGTCATCGTCTGATGTCATCTTTTGTGACAATTTTGAGTTTTCATCAAACAGCACATCCCTGGACTTGATTAGCTTCTTTTCTTTGGTATTGTATAGTCTGTATGCTTTACTCTCATTGCAGTAACTCAAAAATATGCATTTTACACTTTTTGGCTCAAATTTTGACTAATTTCCAGGCGGTTTCTTGGCATTTGCTGTACACCCAAATATTCTTAGATGTTCAGCATTTGGTCTGTATCTATACCATGCTTCCAATGGAGAAGAAACACAAAGAATTCTGGTATAGCTCCTATTTTTAAGGTATACAGCTGTGGCAACTGATTCCACTCAAAAATTGTAGAATAATTTTTGATCATGGATCATAGATCTTGCCACATCAATTGTTGATCTGCTTGCATGTTCCACTACTTCATTTTGCTGTGGGGAGTATGGTACAGTAGTTTCTTGCTTTATCCCATGAATCTTGCAGAAGTGGGTGAAGAGTTTTGAGGTATATACTCCACCATTGTCAGAGTGTATTTTCTTGATTTTTTAACTGGCTTCTCTCTCTGCCATCCTTTCTCTCCATGAAGTAGACTCAGGTGTATCTTGTATAATTATCAATAAAATGATTAAATACTTCATCCCACCTGAGGATACATTTTGCATAGGCCCACAGAGATCTGAGTGAGTTAGATCTAATTTCTTCTTAGTTTTGATTAACCCAGAGCTCTTGAATGGTTATCTGGCATGTTTCCCATATATGCAGGCTTCATAGTGCTCCAAACTAGCAGGGGGATCAATCTTTACTTCAAAAATTAGCTGATCTTTGATCATTTTGCACAAATAATCAAAATTGATGTGCCCAAATCTGCTGTGCCAAAGAATTGGTGTTTTGTCATTTAAGTTACTTACATTGGCTTCCAAATATGATGGAGTATAAGTCAACATGTATAGATTCTGGTCTCTGATACCCAAAGCAATATGGGCACCATTTTGAACAGTGATCTTGCATCCAGAATTGTCAAAGCTCAAATTAAGTCCTTCTGCAGTGGCCTTGCTTACAGATAGTAGGTTCTGGGCTATTTCTGTTGCATAGAGTACTTCTTTAAAGCTCAGTGTATGGCTTCCTTCACTGCTTCTAAGGTTTACTTGGATAGTTCCTTCTCCCACTGCATCAAGTGTTCTATTGTCACCCATGAAAACCTTCTTGATTGAATTTCTTGATATTGGGTAAAAAGTTCTTTTTGGTGTGTTAAGTGTAAAGAAGCTCCATAGTCAATATACCACATCTGAGAATCCTTGTTTGTGGTCATATTTAGTGCAGATATGAATAGTCTATCTTCAGTTGCTGCAGCATTTCCATATTTGGGCTTCTTTTGCTGATTATCTCTCTTTTTGAGACACCAGCCTAATGTGTGTCCTTTCTTTTTGCAGTAGTTGCAAAACAGATTGCTGTTGCCTTTGTAAGGTCTTGGGTACCTCCTTTATTGGTTATCATTGCTTATTAAAGCATTTGCTTCTTCCTTCTTATTGTGCTGTAGATATATCAAGTTGGCATTGGTGATCCTCTTAATAAATATTCATACAGTGTCCACATATGACTCCCAATGCTACCAATATACTCTTGGTAGGAATGGCTTCAGAAAATCACTTGAATAAATTCATATCCAGCTCATCCCATCTTTGCATTTGTATTGTTGCGTATGCATATGAATATTCATTGGAGCCAGTGAGAAGTACTGAGGATAGTGGATACTCTGTAATGTATTGCCAATTCTTTCAAATTTTGCCAGTATCTCAATGGGCTCATTAAGCTTGAAATGCCCCATGTATAACTTGGTCATCAGTATAGCAAAATTAGACTTGTTCCATTGTACCATGCCAGGGCATGCAGTGCAATTGGCAGTCTCTAAGAACAATTGGGAGCAATATTGTAGCTACCAGTAGGCAGGATTGCTCTTGGACAATTTTGCACCATGTGGGACAATCTTGCACAATGAGGTTGGCACAAATGATTGTGCCCACTTGTAATGTTTGCATCACATGCGCAATTGGATACTGCTATTATGGTAGATAAAATCCAGTAATTGGATATGTTTCTTTAATGTAAATGGAAATAAATGCATATCACACTATAAACAACACTGATACTTACCATTTTGGTTACCATCACTCCAATTGGATGGTATCTCAGTGGTTAATTGGTCCAAAAGTATCCAGAAGCTTTCAGCCCCCAATTGGCTCTTTGACCAATACACAAGCTACCTAATTTGCCTTCAAATATCCCATTTTGCCCATTAAGCAAGTGAATCCCTGATCATAGTGATTGGACAAGGTGTCATAGCTAGCATGCAATCAATTGAATGGGTGCAAATCAGATCAAATGGCTGCACTGGTGCCACAGATGATGTATACATATGCAGGGTGTTTATTTATAGGGGTCCTGTCTCAAATTTGAGACAACCTTGATATTGCTCATATCAAAAATTTAGTGATCACTGATTTGCAATGGCTTGATGCGGATTGCAAAAAAAAATGCATTGTTTGGATCTTTACAAATAATAGCAATTCAATGTAATTGCATCATCTTCTCCTAGGCTTTTTTCTCACAGGGATTACTACTGAAGCCTTTGGTAATGATTCACTTTGCACACCTAAACTACTTTCTTGTTGACTATCCTCTTGGCTACTTGTGTATTTGTAGTCAGTATTTTGCCTCCTAGTTGATGAGTGCAATGCTGCAGCTTGGCCATGCTGAATTGCTCCAGATGATGCAACTAAGCCGGCCTGCAGTGCTACACGGTGGCACGTTCTTTTACTTGCCTAAGGCTCTGGTGGTGGAGGCACTTCCTGTGGGTCATCATCCGTCAGTCCACCAGAAGAAACTTGCTGATGGTCAAGTGTAAGGGCACGTGCAGACGCAACTTGATGCGCTGGCATGACCCTTGGCTGAGTTTGATGTGATGCTGCTTGTTGATGCAACTTGGCCTGTTCCAAAGACTTGTGTCTTTTTGAGCAGTTTGGTGGGTTCTGGTGGTTCTGCTCCAAAGCGTGCGCATTGACCCAATACATGTTGAGTCAATGTGGGGTGCTCTTGTGAAGGGTGTTGGTGTAGTTTGGACTGACATGCGCTGGTGCGCTGAAGTTGCAAGGGATGGTAAGGAATCCAGCAAGGCATGCTGGTGCAATCTAGATAATGTTGCTTGTGGTCTGTATTCCTCCTCTTGTAGCTCACCTTCTGATTCCTCAAGGTATTCACTTACCCTCTGCCTAATACTTTGCAACTGTTACCTGGATGAGTCCTGTGTTTATTGCTGTTGGAAGCCACTTAGCTCTACTAATATATCATGTAACACATTGGTCATTTGAGGCAATAACTCATTCAAAATCTCTTTGGTTCCCAAAGTTGAGGCATAAACAGACATGTCCAGCCCGTACTGTGCAAATTGCATGCAAAATTGTTCCCGCATGGCTTCCTCATCAAATCCCCTCACTCTCAGCTCATTCTTGATTCCAATACTTGTCTTGTTATATATCTTCTTACATACATCTGCTGGCATCTTGATGTAGAACTCATGCCACAGCTTTTTACTCAGGTTCTTCCATCTCTGTCAACTCTCTGAGGTACCTAGTTCTGCTAGATAAATGGGCAGTGCTCAAATATCTGTATAAAGGCTCATCATAGACACTTGGGCCATACTGAAATCATTTGGCAAGAACTCAAACAGTTCCAACATTGCTTTTTCCAGTCCGGACAATGCTTGTGAGCAGGGGGATGGGTTTTGTCTGGGTTGAACTAAAGATGAGTTCAGACTTGGTATAAGGACTATAATGACAGATTTGGATACTTATACAGTGGTGTATTGGCATAAACCTGTTCTTATATGAAATATATATGAAAACTAATGTGATTGCTGAATTTGTTGTAAAAATTTATAATTCCACCTAAATAATCACCTAACTTAGTCACTTAGATCATTACCTTCAAATCCTAGAGAATACTGACCAAATTCCTTGTTGGGATTTACTTAGAATATTTTCACCAAAAAACCAGGTACCCAGAACATGAAAATTCTCAAAGTTGTCCAAACAGCCCCAAACTATGCACACATGTTCTTGGGACCTTCCTTGACCTATTCTACATGTTTGTAATGCCAAGACCAGGTAAAAGTATAAATACCACTTTTACATTCAATAAATCATTAAGTGAAAACCACATAATCTACTTGTTCTCCCAATCACTTCCAATATCTCCAAGACTCTTACAGCAGGTTATGAGCCCCAAGCTCTCACTCTCTGCAATGTCTACTACTGCTATTACTGGAATTTTTCCCTATGCTGAAAAGTTGGATGGATCAAACTACCAAATGTGGAAGGTGAAGATGAAGAAGCTGCTACAAGAAAGAGGCCTTTGGGATATTGTCATGGGAGAAGATTGCCCTCCTAAAAACGTGGGAGAGGAAGCCTTAAAGTACCAGAAGAAAGAACAAAGTGCCTTTAACTGCATTTGCCTTAATGTCAAGGACAAATTGCTAATTCAATGCTCAAGAGCAAAAACTGCAGAGAATGCCTGGAAAGCATTAGAAGACACCTACCAGTCATGTTCAGCTGCCAAGAAGATGTATCTCAGACAAAAATTCTTTACTACAAAGATGCTGCCAGGAGAAGAAATGAAAAATCTAATTAACAGAATTACCCTGCTGGTAGATGATATGGAATCTGTAGGCGTACAAACTACTGATGAGGATGTGATAGTTACCATCCTGAATAGCCTAACAGACAGGTTTCAGGGTCTTGTATCAGCCCTAGAGTCCAGAACTGAAGTTTTGACCTTAAATTATGTATATGGAAGGCTCCTAGATGAAGAATTAAGAAAAACAAGCGCCAATAAGAAGGAAGAAGAAAATGCTTTAATAAGCAATGATAACCAACAAAGGAGGTACCCAAAACCCAACAAAGGCAACAGCAACCTGTTTTGTAACTACTGCAAATGGAAAGGACAAACATCAGACCGGTGTCTCAAAAAGAAAGATAATCAGCAAAAGAAGCCTGAATATGGAAATGCTGCAACAACTGAAAATAGACTATTCATATCTGCACTAAATATGACCACAAACAAGGATTCTCAGACGTGGTATATTGACTCTGGAGCTTCTCAACACTTTACACACCAAAAAGAACTTCTTACCCAATATCAAAATCTTCCAATTAAGAAGGTTTTCATGGGTGACAATAGAACACTTGATGCAGTGGGAGAAGGAACTATCCAAGTAAACCTAAGAAGCAGTGAAGGAAGTCATACACTGATCTTTAAAGAAGTACTCTATGTACCAGAAATAGCCAAGAACCTACTCTCTGTAAGCAAGGCCACAGCAGAAGGACTCAGTTTCAGCTTTGACAATTCTGGATACAGGATCACTGATCAAAATGGTGCCCGTATTGCTTTGGGCATTAGAGATCAGAATCTATACAAGTTGACTTATATTCCATCATATCTGGAAGCCAATATAAGTAACTTAAATGAAGAAACACCAATGCTTTGGCACAGGAGATTTGGGCACATCAATTTTGATTATTTGCACAAAATGATCAAAGAACAGCTAATTCTGGAGTGAAAATTGATCCCCCAGCTAATTTGAAGCACTGTGAAGCCTGCATATATGGGAAACAAGCAAGAAAACTGTTCAAGAGCTCTGGGATAATCAAAACTAAGAAAAAATTAGATCTAATTCACTCAGATCTGTGTGGACCTATGCAAAATTTATCCTTAAGCGGGATGAAGTATTTAATTACTTTTATTGATGATTATACAAGATACTCATGGGTCTACTTCATAGAGAGAAAGGAAGAAGCTCTGTCTAAGCTCAGGGAGCTTAAAGCCATGGTTGAGAGAGAGACTGGTGAAAAATCAAGAAAATACACTCTCACAATGGTGGAGTATGTACCTCAAAACTCTTCATCCACTTCTGCAAAATTCATGGGATAAAGCAAGAGACTACTGTACCATACTCCCCACAGCAAAATGGAGTAGCAGAATGAGCTAACAGATCAATAATTGATATGGCAAGATCTATGATCCATGATCAAAAATTATCCTATAATTTTTGGGCGGAATCAGGTGCCACTGCTGTATATCTTAAAAATAGGAGTTATAACAGAATACTTTGTGATTCTACTCCATTTGAAGCATGGTGTGGATACAGACCAAGTGCAGAACATCTAGGAATATTTGGGTGTACAGCATTTGCCAAAAAACTGGCCGGAAATCAGTCAAAATTTAAGCCAAAAAGTGTAAAATGCATATTTTTGGGCTACTGCAATGAGAGTAAGGCATACAGACTCTACAATACCAAAGCAAAGAGGCTGATCAAGTCCAGGGAAGTGTTAGTTGATGAAAATTCAAAATTTTCACAAAAAATGACATCAGATGATGACAAAAATTTGATCTCAAGTCCATCAATTGTCAGGATTGAATCAGTACAAAACAATGAAAATTTTTGCACTCCAGAGGACTCTACAACCATGTTTTAGCCAAAATCAGTGCCCAGGAATATCCCAGAAGTGATCATTCCAGTATCAAATGCCTGGAGATCCAATTGGACATGAAATAGTCCAAATTACTATATCAATGAGGGTACAAACTTAGCCTATGCCTATTCAGTCCATATTGATGAGCCCCAGACTGTAAAAGTGGCCCTAAATAGCCCTCAGACAAAGTTTTGGAGAAATGCAATGACTGAGGAATATCAGGCCCTGATGGACAATCAAACTTGGGACTTAGTCAAATTACCAATCAACCAAAAATCAATTGGATGCAGATGGGTCTTCAAGACAAAATACAAGGCTGATGGTACAATTGAAAGATACAAAGCAAGACTTGTAGCCAAAGGATACTCTCAAACAAAAGGACTTGACTATACTGAGACCTTTGCACTGGTAGCCAAGTTTAATTCCATCAGATTAATATTAGCTATTGCAGCCAAATATAAGTTTTTTATTCATCAAATGGATGTAAAAACTGCATTTTTGAATAGAGAACTTGATGAGGACGTGTATATGGACAAGGCTGATGGGTTTATTGACCAAGATAACCCCCATTTGGTCTGCAAGCTTAAAAAGTCACTAAATGATCTCAAACAATCACCGAGAGCCTGGAATTGCAAGATAGATTCTTATTTGGAATCCTTGAGTTTCAAAAGAAGTAATGCTAACTATAGTATATACTATAAGCCAGATAGAGCAAGTCCAGTTCTATTAGCTCTACATGTGGATGATCTTATTATAGCCGCCAATAACCTAGAAACATTGGAAGAGACTAAATCCAGCCTATCTAAGGAGTTCAAGATGTCTGATTTAGGAGAACTTAGTGACTACTTAGGGATTAACTTCTCCATAGACAGAAGTACCAAGACTATTACCCTAAGCCAATCCAAGTATATTCAAGATATACTAAAGAAGTACAAAATGGAAGACTGTAAACCGGCAGCTACCCCAATGGAGACAAACCTTAACTTGGTCAAAACGCAACCAAATCAAGAGAGCTTAGTGCCATCTGAAAGCCCTGACTTTCCTTATCAATCTATGATTGGCAGTCTGATGTATATCATGCTTGGAACATGTCCAGATATCTCATATTCAGTGGGAGTTGTCAGCCAACATAATCAGAACTTTGGATCTGATTGTATTGCAGCAGTTAAGCGGATTTTCAGATACCTAAAAGGAACTGCTGATATTTGCTTAAGATACACTTATAAGGACTCAGAACAAGATCTTGTGGGATACTCTAATGCTGATTGGGGTCAAAATTTAGAAGACAGAAGATTCACCACAGGTTACACCTTTCTTTACTGTAAAGGAGCAATTTCATGGAATTCAAGAAAGCAACCAACTGTAGCACTTTCTACCACAGAGGCAGAGTACATGGCAGCCTGTGAAGCTACAAAAGAAGCATGTGGTTAAGAAAGCTGTTTAGAGATTTAGGTCTATGTCAAAAAATGCCTAGTACTTTATTTCAAGATAATCAAGGATGTATACAATTAGGTAGAAGTCCAACTTTTCATGCTAGAACCAAGCACATAGATATTAGACATCATTTCATACATGAAGCTATAGAGAATAACTTAGTTAGCTTAGTTTACTTTCCTACAGATGAAATGATTGCAGACATATTTACCAAACCATTAGCTAGAAACAAGTTTGAATAACTTAGGTCAAAATTAGGACTAGTCAGTATGTACATTTAGCTGAGTGGGAGTGTTGTAAAAGTTTGTAATTCCGCCTAAATATTCACCTAACTTAGTCACTTAGATCATTACCTTCAAATCCTAGAGAATACTGACCAAATTCCTTGTTGGGATTTACTTAGAATATTTTCACCAAAATACCAGGTACCCAGAACATGAAATTCTCAAAGTTGTCCAAATAGCCCCAAACTTTGCACACATGCTCTTGGGACCTTCCTTAACTTATTCTACGTGTTTGTAATGCCAAGACCAGGTAAAAGTATAAATACCACTTTTACATTCAATAAATCATTAAGTGAAAACCACATAACCTACTTGTTCTCCCAATCACTACCAATATCTCCAGGACTCTTACAACAGAATTTTCAATATATTATGCATAATGCATCTTAGATTGCATTGACACAGATCAGATCACATCAATCACAGATTTCCTATTTGATTATAGATATGTAAGTAAAACATCAATAAAACTACCCAGTCACTGTTTGAAGATGATTTTTGCACCATAATGATGGGATACATGACAATTGATGGAGATTTAATCATAATGCATGGAAAGTCTGATAAATAAAGCTGATTGTGCCAAATCAACTCAAATCATCTCAGCGCAATCTTTTCCAACTTTAATATGACTTACTCATCAGAATGGTCTTTTCTCTTCAATCCCATCACTACTACTGGACTTCCTTTTGACACACTAGAGGAGATCTATACTAAGTACTGTGGTCCATCTACCCCAATCTACTCAAGGAGATCCCTTGTTAAGCTTCTCTGCTATTACAAGAGCTATTGACCTACAAGGCTTCATCCTACCATCCATGGCAACAAAAGTCCTAGAAGCTTTCATTCTCAGCTGACAGCAATGGGGAACTACCTTGCAGAGGGTATGCATGACTTAGAGCATGCTTGGAGCACTAGGTTTAGAAGCTCCAATAAACTTCCATATCCCAGAGTGTTCAGCAACAGGTTCCATATAAGGAGTATTTTGGATACCTTCCCAGTCAGGATTAACAGACCTTCTAGAGGGCAGAGGCACTTTTATTCTGGCAAGTACAAGGCACACTGTGTGAACTTTCAAGCACTGTCAGACATTGAGGGTAACATCATCTGGTTTAGTGGGCCATTTGCTGAAAGTAGGCATGATAAAGCACACTGGGTAGAGAATCATCCAGAATTCAGTAGAGCAGAGAAATGTGTGGCAGACATAGCTTATATAGGAGAGGATTGTCAGAGATTAGGATGTATTAAAGCTTATAGGAAGCCAAGGAATGGTGTGCTTAGCAGGAAGCAGAAGCTCAATAATGAGATATTTAATCATTTCAGAGTGAGGGTAGAGCACACATTTGGATACCTGAAGATATTCAGCATATTGGCAGGTAAATACAGAGGAAAGTCATATATAGGAGAAAATAGCAGAATAGGTAAAGTAATTAAGATACTTATCAATGCACAGTATATTCATACAAGAAGACATCCACTGAGAGAAATGTGTCTGGAGCATTATGAAGAGTAAATACAGCAAGGAAAGCACTACTCTGAGCAACATAAGTAAAATTGAGTACAATTGCCAGTAACTATAACCTACCACTGGCATGATGGTAGAAATTATAGTGCCAGATAGTGCTAGATTGATCCAGCACTATAAACAGGCTGGCACTATCTGGCACTATCCAACAGAACAAGCCTATGATTGAAAAGCAAATGCATTGCTCCCAGTGGAAAGCTTTTGCTCCAACAGATACCCTCTATCTTAAGTATCTCTGGTTTCCAATTGATTCCATATTATGGCCAATGGCTTATAGATTTGCCAACTTTGCTGCAATTACATGCTGTCTTCTGTATGTTCTCTCTGTGGAAGGATGATGCTCTTAGCGCTGGTGCTTGGGTAATAATAATGTGTGTGAGTTATGGAGTAAATCCTCAGGATCTCACATATTCAACCGCAATACCAATTGTTGTTCCTGGAATAACCTGCTCTCTTACTGATGGCTGGGGTATCTCCAATGCAGATAATAATATGTGCTTTTACATGACAGCTATTTACTGATATCCTGCTGGAAAGCATACAAAATTCATCCGGCAATGGATACAGATAGCTATCCAGGTTAGATGGTGATTTAGGCCCAGCTACTAGTGAGACTACCATTGGATTATTGCTCTGCTACCATTGGTTGAGCAGCAGATTCAGAATAATGAGAATCAGTGGCCAGCAGGATTTGCTGGTAGAGTACTTGTTTGATGAGAATCCATCAAGTGCTAAAGCTAAGGTATGGTCATACATACCTTCAAAGTAGCCCTTGCTCCTTAGCCATTTGTAATGTTTACCATCAAATATATTGGATATGTTTGCGCTTGATTGATACTGAGTGCAGTACTGTATAGCTTTGCAATATTTGTTGGACTGCATCAGCTTCCTCAGCAAGAGTATGACCGGAATATATCCAGAGTGTGAACAATGTTTTCCCTCAATGGTGGTGGGTTCCTGACAGTTTGGACATGTTGCAATGGTGGCATTTTTGGATGTGAATGCTATGCAACTTTTAACACATGTGGGAACCAGGACAGTCTTTGGATCATATGTTGCCAGCCGCATGATGGTTGTCCACTTATACCATGTACATGGTAAGTTGCATCCTGGCATGATTTTGGCAAGAAGTAGTAATAAATCCTCACTGCCCCCATTACTGATAGTAGTAGAAACGTGCCACCTCTCAAGCCACAACATTACATCATTCACCAGCAGATGGATTACTGGGCTCACTTGGCTGCATGAAGTATCCTTGGCATTTGTTTCAATGGATGTTGTCTCATTGCATATGGAGATTTGACCAGGCTCATATGTGGTACTGTTGTTAGGGGAGATGGGCTCAAAATACATCAGTGAACCTTCTTTGTCAGAGCTATCACTCTGAGTGCCATATTCAGAAGGCTGAGGTGAGCCAAAAGGCATCACAAGCTCACCTGACTCAGTTTGCACAAGGTGACAAAGACAGCCAGGTGCCAATATAGAGGTATCAGCTGGCTGGCAAGATAATGTTGGTACAGTAGTCACCAATGAGTGGTCAAATACAAGTTGGGTGGCAAAACACTGGCCATGATCCTTGTAATACTTCCTATGCTGTCTGCATGCTTCATGGCTGAGGGGCTTGCCACAATAGCCACATGGTCTTATTTCTGTTCTCATGCAGTGTTGGGTCAAAGTAGTCTTGTCCATGGGGCAAACAGTTTGACCTTCAGCAATGTAATGCTATTATGTCACTTTTTGACCAATGCTCATGTGAACTTAAGACAGCCTTGTATTTGAGACATTACACCTATATGAATGTAAGATTCAATGATGACCTACCATAGTAAACATTATAAATAAAGTTGTGGCACTACATACACATGTATATGTAACACTATTTCCCCTTTGGTTTTACTCTCTTCCATATATATGCCGCCAAAAAATAAAGCAAAGTCATCTGATTCCCAACCAAATCCCACTGCTGATGGCAACAGAAGAATGGTTGGACAACAGCTTGCTTTGACATTCAGTGCAACAAATAGGGCTATATCCAAAAAAGGCCCTGTGGACAGTGTGCCCATCAAAGGTAATAATGCGGACTCCTCAGGCCCTCAGTCAAGTAGGCAACTGAGAACCTCTGTGGAGCCACAGGCCAACCATTATGCTCAGGCAGATGAGAATGTAGCAAATGCAGTACCCTCAGTTGATGACCAGCAAGTGGCCATGATAACATCACCACCACCCATATTAGCAAGTATGTTGTCAGCTCATACCAAAGCATTAATGAAGCAATTAGGTGCAACGGCTGATAGGATAAATGCAATGGCCCAGAGAAATCAGGATATAGTCCAGAAACAGGATGAGCAGATAATATGTGTAGAGCAATCAATATCCCAGGTAGAGAAAGCAGTACCTTTGCTGCAAAGAAGGAACTCAAGTAGCTCAATGTCACAGCCAAGAATTGAGCTATTTCCCAATGTAACAGCAGAGGAACACTGTACAGTCTTTGAAGCACAACAACAGTGCCTAAAGATAAGGCCCACAGAAGAACCTATCACAGCGTGGGAGGGAGACAATGTGGTGCTTATGTCCAAGCCTAAAAATCAAGAGACATTCAAGATCTGTGAAGCCCTTGAGTGCAATAATGAAGAGTGGGCTAATATACAAGAGGCTGTCAGAAGTCTAGCATGCCATCACCTTAAGGCTGGCATACCATGGGACCAGCTGCAACTCAAGGCCAAGCAGAATGCACTTGACTTGTTCCATGAGCAGTATCCTGGATTCAAACAGGAAAATGGATTTTGGGCCAGCATTGGTATACTAAGAAAGTATCTTAAGAATAGCCAAAACTGTCAAAGGCAGAAGAACAATGGTGCCATGATTAAAAGCAAGCGGATTCCTCAAGAGCCTGTTACAAGCAGGGCCAAATGCTCCAGACAAGCATCAAAGAGATGGCAGGTAGCTGGAAGAGTGCCAATTAATGCTGCAAGCCAGGAACAGACTGAATTCCATCATAGCTAAGAAGAATTACCAACAAGAAAACAGCTGTTGTCACTAGAGTTGGAAGTGCAGCCAGTTGAGCTACACTCCAACAAGGTAAATCAGTTTGCTGAAAAAGGCAATTTGTCTACCACAGCCTCCACATCCTCCATTGTTGACAGAGGGAAGATCTCACTGACCAACAGGGCTACAACATCAAGAGCTCAAAAGACTATCACAGTGCCTTCAGTGGAGCCTTGTAACATTAATAGGCACACCAAGAGGTTGCAGCACTTCTTCAAGTGCAGTGCTCAAGAAAACACAATGGAATTTGCAAGGATTGATTGCGATGACTGGCAGATGAGGTGCTAGACCTTGCAGTGCCAGCTGAACACCAGGACATGTGGGAACCAGTGAATGAACAGTGGCATAAAGCAATTGGGTTCCTGCTAAAGTTGTGGAACCAGAGCTTTACAGCAGAAATACTTATTGAGTGGTGGATTTTGATGAAGTTACTTGTTGAGTGTGGGGCTAGGCTTAATGTAAGTGTAGGGTATAGGGATGTGTATAGGTCAATTCAATTGGCAATCAAGGTACAACTGAAGCTTCAACAGATATATGGGACATTAATTTTGTGATGGCCTTTTGATGGGATCATCCCAACAGTTTTTCATAGGGTAAGCAAAGATAACTAAGTTATTCTCTATAGCTTTACATATGAAATGTTATCTAATATTTACGTGCCTAGCCTTAGCATGGAAATTTGGATTTCTATCTATTATATGTATCTGTGATCATCATGAAGTAAAGTAATAGGCATTTTTCAACAATAGCCTAAATCTTTAAGGTTTTCTTAACCATATTGGTTTATTTTCATTGAGTTAGCTACTGGTTTAGAGTCATCCATTTGGTACTTCTTAAGTATATCTTGAATATACTAGGATTGACTTAGGGTAATAGTCTGTGTACATCTGTCCATGAGAACCTTTATCCCTATGTAGTAACTGAGCTCTACTATATTGGACATCCTGAGCTCTATAGATAGGCTGGATTTAGTCTCTTCCAGTGTTTCTGGGTTATTGGCAGCTACAATAATATCAGCCACATATAGAGCTGATACAGCTGAGCTTGCTCTATCTGAATTAGGGTAGATACTTTAATTAGTTGTACTCCATTGAAAACTGTATGATATCAAATAAGAGTTTTTCTTGCAATTCCAGGCTGAGATATTGTTTCAGACCATATAGATATATTTTAAGCTTGCCAACCAAATGGGGTCTATGTTGGTCAGCAAACCCAACAGGCAGATCCTTATGCATGTCCTTAGCAAGCTTCCCATTCAAATTGCAGCTTTTACATCCATTTGACAGTCCAAAACCTTATATTTGGCTGCAATAGTAAATATTAATCTGATGGAATTGAAATTGGTTGCCAGTGCAAAGGTGTCAGTATAGTCAAGTCATTTTCTTTAGGAGTGTCCTTTGGCCACAAGCCTTGCTTTGTATTGTTTAGTTATACCATTAGCCTTATGCTTTTGTTGAAGCCCAATCTACATCTAATTGACTTTTGGCTAGTTTGTAACTCCATTAACTATCAAGTTTGATATTCCATTAGGGCCTGATACTCTTCAGTCATTGCGGATCTCCAATACTCTATCCAGGGACTACTTAAGACCTCTTTTACAGTCTGGGCTGATGAACATAGATTGAATAGGCATAGGCAGGGTTTGTACATAGGTTGTTATAGTAGTATGAGCAATGTCTGGTCCAGTTGCATATCATGTCTTATAATACAGAGATAATCACTTCTAGGATGCTCTTAGGCACTGCTTTAGGCTGAATCATAGCTGCAGAGTTCTCTGCAGTGAGAAAATAATCATCATTTCCCTAATACTCAACCCTATGGGTAGTAATTGTAATGATGTGGTCAAAAGGCTATCACAAGCTTAAAATCCTGTGGCCAAGAGGTACTAAGCTGTCAGGGCATGGTGCAAAGATTGCCAAAATGTAATAATACCCCAGATCTCATAAAAAACGTAGTCAAAATTCTTCATCACAACAATACCCAAGTGGCTTTTGATTTGTACTATGCCAATTCTCTCACTTTCTGCTCCCAGACACTCAATCACCTCATACACTTGTGTACATTGATTGGCTATTGCCTCTTTTTCATACTCATTACTTCCCAACTCAGCCATTTCTCTTACTTTCATGCATACAAATTGACTTATGTAAGTTGTAACTTCAGATGTACCGCATTTGCCAATTGTATTGACCTATACCAGCTTCTATACCCTACACTAACATTAAGCATAACCCACACTGAACAATTAACTCTATTGAAATCCACCACTCAATATATTTTTCTGCTGTAATGCCATTTTTCCATGACTTTGGTGTTGTAAGAGTCTTGGAGATATTGGAAGTAATTGGGAGAACAAGTAGGTTATGTGGTTTTCACTTAATGATTTATTGAATGTAAAAGTGGTATTTATACTTTTACCTGGTCTTGGCATTACAAACACGTAGAATAGGTTAAGGAAGGTCCCAAGAGCATGTGAGCAAAGTTTGGGGCTGTTTGGACAACTTTGAGAATTTCATGTTCTGGGTACCTGGTATTTTGGTGAAAATATTCCAAGTAAATCCCAACAAGGAATTTGGTCAGTATTCTCTAGGATTTGAAGGTAATGATCTAAGTGACTAAGTTAGGTGTATATTTAGGTGGAAATACAATCTTTTTACAACACTCCCACTCAGCTAAATGTACATACTAGACTTGTTCCATCGTACCGTGCCAGGGCGCGCGGCGCGATCCGCGGTTGCAAAGAATGATTGGGCGCGATATTATAGCTACCAGAAGGCAGGATCGTTCTTGGATGATTTCGCACTATGCGGGACGATCTCGCACACTATGGCACAATCTGACACGATGAGGTTGGCGCGGATGATTGCGCCAACTCGTTATGCTTGCATCACGTGCACAATCGGATACCGCTATAATGGCAGGTAAAATCTGGTATTTGGATATGTTTCTTTAATGTAAATGGAAATAAATGTGTATCACACTATAAACTACACTGATACTTACCATTCTGGTTACCCTCACTCCAATTGGACAGTATCTCAGTGATTAATTGGTCCAAAAGTATCCTGAAGCTGGCAGCCCCCAATTGGCTCATTGACTACTGAAAAAGCTACCTGATTTGCCATCAAATATCCCATTTTGCCCATTGAGCAAGTAAATCCCTGATCCTAGTGATTGGGCAAGGTGTCATAGCTAGCACGCAAGCGATTGTGTAGGTGCAAAACAGATCCAATAGCTGCACTGGTATTACAGATGATGTATATATATGCAGGGTGTTTATTTATAGGGGTTCTGTCTCAAATGTGAGACAACCTTGATATTACTTATATCAAAAATTTGATGATCACTGATTTGCGATGGCTTGATTTGGATCGCAAAAAAAAAGGGTTGTCGGGATCATTACAAATGTGAGCGATTCAAAGCGATCGCATCATCTTCTCCTGGGTTTTTTTCTCACAGGGATTACTACTGAAGCATTTGGTAGTGACTCACTTTGCACACCTATACTACTTCCTGGCTGACTATCATCTTGGCTACTTGTGTATTTGTAGTCAGTATTTTGCCTCCTAGTTGATGAGTGCAATGCTGCAGCTTGGCTGCGCTGAATCGCTCCAACTGAACCAACTGAACCAACTGAACCGGCCTGTAGTGCCACGCGCTGACTCGTTCTTTTACTTGCCAAGGGCTCCGGTGGTTGAGTCACTTCATGTTGGTCATCATCAGTCAGTTCACCAGAAGTAACTCGCTGATGGTCAGGCAAAACGGCACGCGCAGGCGTGCCTTGACGCGTTGAGATGGCCCTTGGCTGAGTTCGATGTGATGCCGCATGTTGACGCGACTTGGTCCGCTCCAATGGACTTGTGTCTAAATGAGCAGTTTGGCAAGTTGCGCGCGTTGACCTGACGCGCGTTGACTCAATGCACGTTGACTTGACGCGGGGCGTTCTGGTAAAGGGTGTTGGCGTGGTCTGGACTGACGGGCGCCGGCGCGCTGTGGTTGCAAGAGATGGTAGGGAATCCAGCGAGGCGTGCTGGTGCGATCTGGACAATGTTGCTTGCGGTCTGTATTCTTCCTCCTGAAGCTCACCATCTGATTCCTCATGGTATTCAGTTACCCTCTGTCTAATACTTTGGAGCTGTTGCCTGGATGAGTCCTGTGTATATTGCTCTCGGAAGCCACTTAGCTCTACTAATATATCACGTAGTACATTAGTCATTTGAGGCAAAAACTCATTCAAAATCTCTTTGGTTCCCAAAGTTGAGGCACAAACGGATGCATCCAGCCCGTACTGTGCAAATTGCGCACGAAATCGTTCCCGCACGGCTTCCTTGTCAAATCCCCTCACTCTCAGCTCATTCTCAATTTCAATACTTGTCTTGTTATATATCTTTTTAAATACATTGGCTGGCATCTTGATGTAGAACTCATGCCACAGCTTTCTACTCAAATTCTTCCATCTTTGTTGACTCTCTGAGGTATCTAGTTCTGCTAGATTAATCAGTAGTGCCCAAATATCTGTATGAAGGCTCATCATAGACACTTGGGCCATACTAAAATCATTTGGTGAGAACTCGAACGGATCCGACATCGACTTTTCCGGTCCGGACCGCGCTTGTGAGCTGGGGGATGGGTTTTGTCTGGGTTGTACTAAAGATGAGTTGAGGCTTGGTATGGGGACCATAGCAACGGATTTGGATACTTATACAGCAGTATATTGGCATCAACCTGGTCTTATATGAAATATATATGAAAACTAAAGTGATTGTTGAATTTTCCATATATTATGCATGATGCATCTTGGATTGCGTTGACACGGATCAGATCACATCAATTGCAGATTTCCTATTTGATTATAGACCTATGATTAAAGCATCAATAAAAGTACCAAGGCATTGTTTGCGGATGATTTTTGCGACATAATGATGGGATACATGGCAATTGATGGAGATTTAACCATAATGTGTTAAAAATCAGATAAATAACGCAGATTGCGCCAAATCGATTCAAACCGCCTCCATACAATCATCCATCAATTTTAATATGACTTACTCATCTGAATGATCTTTTCTCATCAATCCCATCACTACCACTGGATTTCCTTTTGACACACAGGAGGAGATCTATTCCAAGTACTGTGGACCATCAACCCCAATCTACTCAAGGAGATCCCTTGTTAAGCTTCTCTGCTATTACAAGAACTATTGCCCTACAAGGTTTCATCCCACCATCCATGGCAACAAAAGTCCTAGAAGCTTTCATTCCCAGCTGACAGCAATGGAGAACCACCTTGCAGAGGGTATGAATGACTTAGAGCAAGCTTGGCATACTAGGTTCAGAAGCTCCAATAGACTTCCATATCCCAGAGTGTTCAGCAACAGGTTCCATATCAGGAGTATTTTGGATACCTTCCCAGTGAGGATTAACAGACCTTCTAGAGGGCAGAGGCACTTTTATTCTGGCAAGTACAAGGCACACTGTGTGAAGTTTCAAGCACTGTCTGACATTGAGGGTAACATCATCTGGTTTAGTGGGCCATTTGCTGGAAGTAGGCATGACAAAGCACTCTGGGTAGAGAATCATCCTGAATTCAGTAGAGGGGAGAAATGTATGGCAGACTTGGCCTATATAGGAGAGGATTGTCAGAGATTAGGATGTATTACAGCTTATAGGAAGCCAAGGAATGGTGTGCTTAGCAGGAAGCAGAAGCTCTACAATGAGATATTTAATCATTTCAGAGTAACGGTAGAGCACACATTTGGATACCTGAAGAGATTCAGCATATTGGCAGGTAAATACAGAGGAAAGTCATATATAGGAGAAAACAGCAGAATAGGTAAAGTAATTAAGATACTTATCAATGCACAGTATGTTCATACAAGAAGACATCCACTGAGAGAAATGTGTCTGGAGCATTATGAAGAGTAAATAAAGCAAGGAAAGCACTATTCTGAGCAACATAAGTGAGATTGAGTAAAATTACCAGTAACTGTATCATACCACTGGCATCATGGTAGAAATTATAGTGCCAGATAGTTCCGTAGAGTGCCAGATCAATCCGGCACTATAAACCGGCTGGCACTATGTGGCGCTATCCAATGGAACAAGTCTACTGACTAGTCCTAATTTTGACCTAAGATATTCAAACTTGTCTCTAGCTAATGGTTTGGTCAATATGTCTGCAATCATTTCATCTGTAGGACAGTAAACTAAGCTAACTAAGTTATTCTCTATAGCTTCACATGTGAAATGATGTCTAATACTTAAGTGCTTGGTTCTAGCATAAAAAGCTGGATTTCTACCTAATTGAATACATACTTGATTATCTTGAAATAAAGTAATAGGCGTTTTTTGACATAGGCCTAAATCTGTAAAGAGTTTTCTTAACCACATTGCTTCTTTTGTAGCTTCACAGGCTGCCATATACTCTGCCTCTGTGGAAGAAAGTGCTACAGTTGGTTGCTTTCTTGAATACCATGAAATTGCTCCTTTACAGTAAAGAAAGGTGTATCATGTGGTGGATCTTCTGTATTCCAAATTTTGTCCCCAATCAGCATCAGAGTATCCCACAAGATCCTGTTCTGAATCCTTATGAGTGTATCTTAAGCAGATATCAGCAGTTCCTTTTAGGTATCTAAAAATCCGCATAACTGCTGCAATATTATCAGATCCATAGTTCTGATTATGTTGGCTGACAACTCCCACTGAATATGAGATATCTGGATGTTTTCCAAGTATGATATACATCAGACTGTTAATCATAAATTGATAAGGAAAGTCAGGGCTTTCAGATGGCACCAAGCTCTTATGATTTGGTTGAGTTTTAACCAAGTTAAGGTTTGTTTCCATTGGGGTAGCTGCCAGTTTACAGTCTTCCATTTTGTACTTCTTTAGTATATCTTGAATATACTTGGATTGGCTTAGGGTGATAATCTGGGCACCTCTGTCTATGGAGAACTTAATCCCTAAGTAGTAATCATGTTCTCTTAGATTGGACATCTTGAACTCCTTAGATAGGCTGGATTTAGTCTCTTCAAATGTTTCTAGGTTATTGGTGGCTACAATAAGATCATCCACATATAGAGCTAATAGAACTGGATTTGCTCTATCTGGCTTATAGTATATACTATAGGCAGTATTACTCCTTTTGAAACTCAAAGATTCCAAATAAGAATCTACCTTGCAATTCCAGGCTCTAGGTGATTGTTTGAGACCATATAGTGACTTTGTAGGCTTGCAGACCAAATGGGGGTTATTGTGGTCAGCAAACCCATCAGGCTGGTCCATATACATGTCCTCATCAAGTTCTCCATTCAAAAATGAAGTTTTTACATCCATTTGATGAATAAAAAGCTTATACTTGGCTGCACTAGCCAATATTAATCTGTTGGAATTAAACTTGGCTACTGGTGCAAAGGTCGCAGTATAGTCAAGTCCTTTTGTTTGAGAGTATCCTTTGGCTACAAGTCTGGCTTTGCATCTTTCAATTGTACCATCAGCCTTGTATTTTGTTTTGAGGACCCATCTGCATCCAATTGATTTTTGGTTGATTGGTAATTTGACTAAGTCACAAGTTTGATTTTCCATCAGGGCCTGAAAATCCTCAGTCATTGCAGATCTCCCAAACTTTATCTGAGGGCTATTTAGGGCCTCCTTGACAGTCTGGGGCTCATCAATATGGACTGAATAGGCATAGGCTAAGTTTGTACCCTCATTGATATAGGAATTTGGACTATTTCATGTCCAATTGGATCTCCAGGCATTTGATACTGGAATGATCACTTCTGGGATATTTTTGGGCACTGATCCAAGCTGAACCACGGTTGTAGAGTCCTCTGCAGTGAAGAAATTATCATTATTTTGCTCTGATTCAATCCTGACAATTGGTGGACTTGAGATCAAATTTTGTCCTCATCTGATGTCCTTTTTTGTGAAATTTTAAATTTTCATCAAACAACACATCCCTGGACTTGATCAGCTACTTTGCTTTGGTATTGTAGAGTCTGTATGCCTTACTCTCATTGCAGTAACTCAAAATATGCATTTTACACTTTTTGGCTTAAATTTTGACTGATTTCTGGTCAGGTTTTTGGCATATGCTGTACACCCAAATATTCTTAGATGTTCTGCACTTAGTCTGTATCCACACCATGCTTCAAATGGAGTAGAATCACAAAGTATTCTGTTATAACTCCTATTTTTAAGGTATACAGCAGTGGCAACTGATTCCGCCTAAAAATCATTGGATAATTTTTAATCATGGATCATAGGTCTTGCCATATCAATTATTGATCTGTTAGCTTGATATACTACTCCATTTTGCTGTGGGGAGTATGGTACAGTAGTCTCTTGCTTAGTCCCATGAATTTTGCAGAAGTGGATGAAGAGTTTTGAGGTATATTCTCCACCATTGTCAGAGCGTATTTTCTTGATTTTTTCACCAGTTTCTCTCTCCAGCATGGCTTTAAACTCACTGAACCTAGACTGAGCTTCTTCCTTTCTCTCCATGAAGTAGACCCATGTGTATCTTGTATAATCATCAATAATGGTGATTAAATACTTCATCCCACCTAAGGAAAAATTTTGCATAGGTCCACACAGATCTGAGTGAGTTAGATCTAATTTTTTCTTAGTTTTGATTAACCCAGAGCTCTTGAACGGCTGTCTAGCTTGTTTCCCATGTATGCAGGCTTCACAGTGCTCCAAATTAGCTGGGAGATCAATTTTCACTCCAGAAATTAGCTGATCTTTGATCATTTTGCGCAAATAATCACAATTGATGTATCCAAATCTCCTGTGCCAAAGCATTGGTGTTTCTTCATTTAAGTTACTTATATTGGCTTCCAAATATGACAGAATATAAGTCAACTTGTATAGACTCTGATCTCTGATGTCCAAAGCAATATGAGCACCATTTTGATCAGTGATCCTGCATCCAGAATTGTCAAAGCTGAAACTGAGTCCTTCTGCTGTGGCCTTGCTTACAGAGAGTAGGTTCTTGGCTATTTCTGGTACATAGAGTACTTCTTTAAAGATCAGTGTATGGCTTCCTTCACTGCTTCTAAGGTTTATTTGGATAGTTCCTTCTCCCACAGCATCAAATGTTCTATTGTCACCCATGAAAACCTTCTTAATTGGAATTTCTTGATATTGGGTAAAAAGTTCTTTTTGGTGTGTAAAGTGTTGAGAAGCTCCAGAGTCAATACACAATGTCTGAGAATTCTCATTTGTGGTCATATTTTGTGCAGATATTAATAATTTATTTTCAGTTGTTGCAGCATTTCCATATTCAGGCTTCTTTTCCTGATAATCTCTGTTTTTGAGACACCGGTCTGATGAGTATTCTTTCCTTTTGCAGTAGTTGCAAAACAGGTTGCTGTTGCCTTTGTAGGTTCTTGGGTACCTCCTTTGTTGGCTATCATTGCTTATTAAAGCATTTTCTTCTTCCTTCTTATTGGCACTTGATTTTCTTGATTCTTCATCCAGGAGCCTTCCATATACGTAATTTAAGGTCAAATCTTCAGTTCTGGACTCTGGGGCTGATACAAGGCCCTGAAACTTGTCTATCAGGCTATTCAGGATGGTAACTATCACATCCTCATCAATAGTTGGTACGCCTGCAGATTCCATCTCATCTACCAGCAGGGTAATTCTGTTAATTAGATTTTTCATTTCTTCTCCAGGCTGCATCTTTGTAGTAAAGAATTTCACTCGCAGATATATTTTCTTGGCAGCTAAACATGACTGGTAGGTGTCTTCTAATGCCTTCTAGGCATTCTTTGCCGTTTTTGCTCTTGAGCATTGAATTAGCAATTTGTCTTTAACATTAAGGCAAATGCAGCTAAAGGCACTTTGTTCTTTCTGCTAGTACTTTAAGGCTTCCTCTCCCACATTTTTAGGAGGGCATTCTTCTCCCATGACAATATCCCAAAGGCCTCTTTCTTGTAGCAGCATCTTCATCTTCACCTTCCACACTTGGTAGTTTGATCCATCCAACTTTTCAGCAGAGGGAAAAATTCCAGTAATAGCAGTAGTAGACATTGCAGAGAGTGAGAGCTTGGGGCTCATAACCTGTTGTAAGAGTCTTGGAGATATTGGAAGTGATTGGGAGAACAAGTAGATTATGTGGTTTTCACTCATTGATTTATTGAATGTAAAAGTGATATTTATACTTTTACCTAGTCTTGGCATTACAAACATGTAGAATAGGTTAAGGAAGGTCCCAAGAGCATGTGTGCAAAGTTTGGGGCTGTTTGGACAACTTTGATAATTTTCATGTTCTGGGTACCTGGTATTTTGGTGAAAATATTCCAAGTAAATCCCAACAAGGAATTTGGTCAGTTTTCTCTTGGATTTGAAGGTGTTGATCTAAGTGACTAAGTCAGGTGAATATTTAGGTGGAAATACAAATTTTTACAACATTTGGCACCATCCCTACGGCCATATGCCACTGTTCATTCACTGGTTTCCATACATCCTGGTTATTGGCTGGTACTGCAAGGTCTAGTACCTTATCTGCAAGTCTATACAGTAAGACCTTACAATACTCAAGTGAGTTTTCTTGTGCACTCTTCTTGAAGAAGTGCTTCAACCTCTTGGAGCGCCTGTTAATGTTCCAAAGCTCCACTGAAGGCATTGTGATAACCTTTTGAGTTCTTGGTTTTGCTGCTTTATTTGTCAGTGCAATCTCCACTCTGTCAATAATGAAGCGCATGGAGGCTATGGTAGACAAATAACCTTTCTCTGCAAACTCATCTACCTCACTAGAGTGTAGCTCAAATGGCTGCTCTTCCAACTCCTGTGAAAACAGCTGTTTACTTATTGATAATTCTTCTTGGTTATGATGGAATTCAGTAGGAGTCACTTAAGATAGAGGGTATCTGTTGGGGCAAGAGCTTTTCACTGGGAGCAATGCATTTCCTTTCAATAATACTGCTATAATGCTGACCAAGTTGTACATAGGGCAATTAAAGCTAAATGAACCCTTTGAGAAGCCAGAGTAACCTGAAAGAGTTGGTAGAATATCACAGAGTATATGTTACTCAATGTACTTCTCATAGACTTTAATCAGTATTCATATGCATATGCAACAATACAGATGTATGGACTGGATGGACTGGCAAGGTATTTAATCAAGTGGCCTTCTGAAACAGTTTATACCTAGAATATATTAGAAGCATTGGAAGTCATATGTAGACATGCAATATTGATCCAGAAGCAGATGACAGCTGCCAATTTGCCACATCTACAGCTTTTGTGCAAAGAATTTGGACAGGATTTGATTGGCTATACTACAAGTATAAAGCTGCACAGGTAGATCTCTAGTGCTAATGTTTCCATTCTCCTTGCCATCTTGCTTGATGTGTGAAAAATATTGAGCCTTGCTTTACTTTTTGTGAGCTTCCCATGGAGCAGATGTGTTGGGAGATAGAAAGACAAGTCAAGTTGCATGTCCTACAGTATCCCAATCTTATCAACATCATTACCTTCAAGTCCATCATGGATGTGATGATTTGTCACATGTAGGACAACAAGGAAGAGCTGGAGAATAATAGGACAAATGAGCAAATGGAGACACCTATGCCTATGACATTAAGAGGCTAAGCAGCTCCAATGCATGCATAATTATTTATGTGGTGCAAAGTTGGGCTGGATGCAACAAGCAGCCAATTTTTATTAAGAAGACTTAACAACAGTATGCTAGGTTTCTCTTGGCTGCAAGCCAGCTTTTACACCATACAATATAGAATTCACACAAGTAAGAGCCAGAGTGCACCTATTAGGAGGACTAGAATCCAGCAGGGAGAAGGAATATATTGGCTAAATACCAAGATGTTCTTTACGGATATTCATGGGGTATTCATGGCAGAAGTGGCAACAATTACACATATTTGTTGTAAGAGTCTTGGAGATATTGGAAGTGATTGGGAGAACAAGTAGATTATGTGGTTTTCACTTAATGATTTATTGAATGTAAAAGTAGTATTTATACTTTTACCTGGTCTTGGCATTACAAACACGTAGAATAGGTTAAGGAAGGTCCCAAGAACATGTGTGCAAAGTTTGGGGCTGTTTGGACAACTTTGAGAATTTTCATGTTCTGGGTACCTGGTATTTTGGTGAAAATATTCTAAGTAAATCCCAACAAGGAATTTGGTCAGTATTCTCTAGGATTTGAAGGTGATGATCTAAGTGACTAAGTTAGGTGAATATTTAGGTGGAAATACAAATTTTTACAACAATATTTGCAAGATGTATATTTTACCAGCAGTACAAGATATATGGCCACTTTGCAAGTATCACACTAAAAAACCGTAAATTTGAGGTAATAAAAGAATGTCAATTATGGCAGGTGTATGCATTTGTATAGTTTAGTTAGCAGAAGGCCATGGCTTCTTTTGATTCAAACTATAAGTGGAATATCCAAGGTAGTAGAGGGTAAGCAAATAAGGAGGGATAATTCTACAGTGGAATATTTGAATTGTGCAAGGGGAGGTAGAGAAAGGAAGTACCACTTGGCAATTAGGTATGGTAGCATTACACAGAACCAGCTGTAGGCTGCCATACTGCCATTAAAATGCCAATAGAAGCTTTCAATGAGGCAATCAAAATTCCGCCAAGTATCTTGTCACATTATGCTATTGCACATGCTGGTTGGCTAAATCCACTCAAAATAGCTGTAGAGCCCATAAAGATGGCAACAATACAATTCAACTCTTGTCAGAACACCAATCAATCACTGTCAAGTTTTTAAACTTTATTTGGCAGTAAGATTAGCCACATGCTTCTGTGATCCCACCATTAGCTTGTGTAGAGGGTCATTACTTCCAAGCTGCCAATATTCTGATGGTCTCACAATGGGATCCTGATGGCTGATCTGGAATGAAACCACCAGCAGCACCAAATTATTTTGCATAGGGCCATCCTAATAATAGGTGGATTTGAGATCAGGTTTTTGTCACCACCTGAAGGAAATGTTATGAATATTTTGAGCTTTCATGCATTGACTTACTCCTGGACTTTGTCAGCTTTTTGCTTTGGTATTCTAGAGTCAGAATCACTTACACTTAATGTTGTAGCTCAAAAATATGCACTTACACTTTTTGGCTCAAACTTTGATTGACTTCTGGACAGTTTATTAGGACTTGCTGTGCACCCAAGTATTCTTAAATGCTTTAAACTTGGTCCATATCTATATCACACCATCAATGGAGTAGGATTGCCCAGTGCTCTGTTGTAACTCTTATTGTTAAGGTGCAGATTTATAGCAATACATTCCCTCAAAGCATCATAGCAAAATTTATGATCATGGAACTTAGATTGTGCAATATAAGTTAGTAATCTGTTTGAGTATTCTTCAACCACATTTTGCTGCTGGAAGTATGGTACAGTTTTATCTTGCTTTATCCCACAGATTTAGTAGAAGTGAATGAACAGTTGTGAGGTACATTCTGCACCATGGTCAAAGCATATTTTGTTAGTTTTTATACCTGTTCCTCACTCCATCTTGGCTTAGATTGCATGGAGCCTAGTCAGAGCCTTTTCCTTGCTTTCCAAGAAGTAGACCCACATGTATCTTGTATAAGCATCAATAAAGTGATTGAGTACTTGATCCTCCCTAAGGATACTTCTTGCATAGATTCACACAGACTGAGGTGAATCAAAGCTTATTTTTTCTTATTTTGATTGACCCAGAGCATGTGATGAGCTGTCTGACTTGTTTCCAATAAAAGCAGGATTCACCGTGCTTCAAACTTGGAGGGGATCATTTTTTGCTCTGAAATCAGCTGATCTTTGATAATTTTGGGTAAACTACAAGAGTGATATATCCAAATCACCTGAGCTAGAGCCTATTTATATCTACATTTATTTTACTTATGCTGGCTTCCAAAAATTAAGGAATATTAGTCTACTTGTGAAAATTCTGATCACTGATACCCAAAGGAATATAGGCATCATTTGGATCAGCAATCCTGCTTCCAGAGTAGTAAAGCTTGAAACTGAATCCTTCTGCAGTGGCCATAATTAAAGATAGTAGGCTCTTGGCTATTGCTGGTAGATAAAGTACTTCTTTGAGGGTGAGTGTGTGGCTTCCTTCACTGCTTGTAAGATTGACTTAAATAGATCCTTCTCCAACTGCATCAAATGCCCAATTGTCACCCATGAAAACCTTAATTGGAATATTTTGATACTAGATAAAAGGTTCTTACAGAAGTGTAAGGTGTTGGGATGCCCCAAAGTCAGTACACCACACTTATAGATTCCATCTCATCAGCCAACAGATATTGGAAGTGATTTGGAGAATTAGTAGATCATGTGGTTTCACTTGAAGATCTATTGGGTGTAAAGCAGTTTTATAATGTTACATGGTCTTGGTATAGCAAACCATGGAATATGCTTGGGAAAGTTGCATTGGCATGTGTGAAAAGTTTGGGGCTGTTTGGACAACTGTCAGAATGTTTTTGTTGTGGGAATCTGAAATATGAGAGAGAATATTTTAGGTAGATCCCAACATATAATTTGATTGGTATTCTCTAAGATTTGTAGGCAGTGATCAAAGTTGCTAAATTAGGTTAATAGACTTGTTCCATTGTGCCATTGATCATAGTGCTAGAGAGTGCTGTATATTTTGTTATTAATTTGATATTTTAGGGTCATATGCATGTCAATTTTGATGTCAAATTGGCACTGTATGGCCCCATCTGGCACTCTGAGACATGATCAGGCACCATCTGGCATGCTATGGGACTGTTGGGCACTATGATCAGCAGGAATGATGGAACAAGTCTAATATACTGATGGAATGACAAGTTTTACAGCATTTAAGACATTGCACATACAGTATGTAAGATTCAATGTTGATACACTATAGTAAGCATCAAAAATAAAGTTCTGGCATCACATACATTGGAATAGGTAGCACTTTTTGTCCTTTGATTTGACTGGCTCAAGAGATATGCCTCCAGAAGTTCAAGCAAAATGTCTGGTTCCCAACCAAACCCCACTGCCAACAGCAGCAGAAGGAAGGTTAGACAACAGCCTGCTTTGAAGTTTGGTACAGCAAGGTGTACTAAATCAAAGAAAGGCAATCTTGACTGTGTGTCCACTGTAGGGATTGATGCAAACTCCTCAGGCTCTCAGTCAAGTAGGCAACTAAGCAGCTCTGCAGTGCTGTAAGCAAGTCACAATCCCAAGGCTGATAAGAATACAGCAAATGCAGTGCCTCTCATGGAAGACTAGCAAATGCCTGTCATAATATTTACACTACCAGTGTTAGCAAGTACACTATTAACTTGTACCAAGGCATACAATGGGAAAGAGAAATCAGGGAGGTGTCCAGGGACAGGATGTGCAGATAGCATATATGGAGCAATCAGTATCCCAGGAACAGATGTAACAGTACAGGAGCTCTAAGAAGTCTTTGAATCCCAGCAACAGTGCCCAAAAATAAAGTCTACAAAAACCTTATCATAATACAGGAGGAATAGTCTGAAACCTTAATACTAAGATCTAAGTATCAGAAGGCATTGACAATCAACAACGCTCTGGAGTTCAATGATGAGAAGTAGGTAAATATTCCAGAGGATGTAGGTAGCAAAATGCACCCAGACTCTGTGGCAAACAGTGGTTAGCCAAAATATGCATCACATCTACTTATAGCCCCATTAGCATAGCTAATCAGCATTTTTCAAAATACTCCATTAAGCTGCTCAGTTACTTCATTAGTACTAGGGTGCTATGCCAAAGCTTTCAGATGTTTGATCTTCAGCATTTCCAGGTAAGCTTTCAATGCTTTGGCTGTAACATTTGCTCCTCTATCAGATACAATTTCCACAGGGCATCCAGACATTAATAGAATCTCCTTGTAGATGAAACTTGCAACTTCCTGCTAACAGATTACAGATACAGCTATAACTACTGGCCATTTAGTTGCATGGCCAATTGCTACTACAATCCAAAGTAGCATTTCCTGGAGGCTGGCAGTCTTTTAATCAATCAGTTACCATCTCTCAAATGATCTTACAGGCTCCAGGAAAGGAGTTCAGCAATTATCTGAAGTTGGCCTTAGTGGGTTTGGCAACCTGGGCATGTTTTCAGTAGCTTTTCAATATCTTGTTTCATTCCAAGCCAGCACACACTGGCTTTTGCCAGGCTATAGATTCCTTCAGTTCCTAGATGTCAATATTTGTTGTTTAGCTTATGCATTAAACTCAGACAATTGACAAATGAGCAAGGGGTTATAGTGCCTCCATAAACAACTTGGGAGATTGCTTCATGCTGTACTACAGATCTGCTGGCTTTTTCCAGGATTCTCTTCTTGATATATGCATCCACCTCATTAGGAATGATTTGGTCCTCCAAATACTTTGGTAATAGGCTGAACCTATCTGACTCATGCACAGAGTTGAGTAGTGCAACTTGTTCTAGTCTTGATACAGCATTGGCAACAGTGTTGTTTTTCCCAGGGCAGTTGACAATCTCCAAGTCAAATTGCTGAATGTATTGACTTCATCTTGTCATTCTTCTGGAGAGTACCTTCTGAGTAAATATATACTTGAGTGAGGCATGATCAGTCTTCACAGTGCACTTGAATCCTTCAATGTAGCATATGCATGTCTTTAGGCAGTGTATTATGGCAAGCATCTTTGTCTCATGTACTGGATAGTTTTGTTTGGCTGAGTTTTGTTTCTTGAACTCAAAAGCCACCAGGTGTTCCTTACCATCATATTTTTGGCTTATTCACTGCGTTCCTTGAAGAGCTTGCACCCTGCTAGCTTGTTCTGAAGCTTGTTCCCTCTTAGCTTCTTCAAGACCTTCTCAATGTATACTAAGTGGCCCTCTTCTGTCATACTTTATACCAATATGCCATCTAGGTTGATTACCACAAACATGTCAAAGTATTCCTGGAAGATAGTTTGCTTCAAGGTTATGATTGTTACAGGGGCATTAGTGAGGCCAAAGTTCATGACTATGTAGTTGCAGTGTCCATATCTGGTCCTGAATGCTGTCCTAGGGATGCCTTCTGGCTTCACCCTAATCTGGTTGTATCTTGTTGTGAGGTCAATCTTGCTGAATATGGTGGCTGCATTGAGTTAGTCCAAAAGCTCATCAATACAAGGTATGGGGTACTTATTCTTCACAGTGAATGAGTTGAGGGCTCTGTAGTCAACGCATTTCCAAAGTGCTCCATCCTTCTTTTTCTCAAAAAGTACTGGTGCTCTCCAAGGTGACTTACTGGGCCTAATGTAGTCTTGCACATATAGTTGATCAATTTGTATCTTCATCTCTTCCAGCTCCACTGGACTCATCCTGCAGGATGTTGTGCTCACAGGGGGGGGGAGCTATCTCCTGTGTCAATGGCATGATCCACCTCTCTGACTGGTAGTAGACTTACAAGCTCTTTTGGAAACACATCTGCATATTCCTTCAAAAGAGTCCAAACTTTCTGTGGAACTGAGATAAAGGAATCATCCAGTATATCTGCCATGAGTTACATCTGTGTCCCTTTCCTAAATGCTCTAAAGAAATATGTCTTGCTAAGTTTATTTGTGTCTAACACACAGAATCTGACAAAGTTGAATTCCAGTCAGGCCCATAGTAACAGATAAATTGGGTTGCGTTATGGATCTGAGTTGCATGAATACTTCATTTGATTGATGGATTATGGCTGAATAGCCATGGCTTTCAAAGTACCAGGTAAATTTGCAGTTTCCAAATATGTAGGCCAGCAGGTCTTCTTTGTAGTCATTGATCTTCATTCCCACTGGCTGAGTAATACGGTTGTTTATCTGAGAGTTCCCATCAGCTGTTGAGACTTGAACTGATTTGGTAGGTTCCAAGTTGATTCCTGCTTTCAAGGTTGTTTTTCAGGCATGTAATTGTGTGATGCTCCTGATTCAATCATAATTTGACAGGTACTCCATTGATCACACCATTCAAGTATAATAGTTTCCCTGAGTTTGAGTCCACTTGTGATAGGTACTATTCTCTCACATTGAAAGTGAGTTCTGAGTGTTCTTCAAGTTCATCCTCCACTTCACTATGTTCTTGGGCCTCAGTATGTCTGAATGTTCTTGTTGACTGGTGTGCATTATTTCTCCAAGGGCAGTACCATGAGATGTGCCCATGCTGGTGATAATTGAAACAAAGTTCTTTCTTCTTGCATTCTTCTGAGTTGGGATGTTACATTCTTCTGAGATAGAATTCTTCTGCATAGTGACAAGTTACATTAACACTACTTCTGATTGTCATCTTTAAAGTGATTATAGCTTTTCTGATTAGCCACTCTAGGCTTTCCAACTCCAAACATGGCTGAGTCACAGTTGATGGCAATCTTAGTGGCTTCTTCAATAGTTTGAGGTCTGTAATTATTTACTTCCTTGCAAGTCCTTTCAGTCAGCCCATCAATTAGGTATTCATCTTGAGCAAGGGGGTTCATTTCTTAAGTCTGTCCAAGTAGACATCATTACTTATAGAGGTATTCCTGAGCAACTCCTGTCTGTCTCAGTGTCTTCAGCTTTCTTCTTAGCAGTGTCTGCCAATGTGAAGGCTTAGAGGTATCCTGAATTTCAAACACAAACCCATTGAAGATCCAGATAGTAATACATCTCATCATAGTGCTAGATCTAATCTTGTTATGGTACTGCTGAAAAGCTGCATCTGCTAAGTAAAAAGCTACATAATACAATATACTCTATTGAGCAATTCTTTTCACCTTGAAAGCTTCTTCTATTTGAAAGAGCCAAGTCCCAAGGTTTTTATTGACTGGATGGATTCTTGCCAAAAAAGTACTTGGCCAGCAAATTCTGCTGTTCACTGATTCTATTCAACCTGGACTAGCCTCCAGCATTAAAGTATCAGAGCAGACATCCAATGGTAGTGTCAAAGATATCTGGGCCTATATCACCATCCAACCTGAGTAGCCACCTGTTTCCATTTCTAGATGAGTTTTGTATGCTGTCCAGAGGGAAATAAATAAATGACCAAAATGCCAGAGCACCTAATATTTTCTGCATAGATGATACTCTAGCTTTTAGCAAGATAGCCAACCTTTTTGGGCACAATGGATGGTATTACTCTTGACTGTGAGAGAACCTAGGCACTTACTCCACAACACAAACACCAATAAGGGAATGTACAGAAGTCAGTATGCAGTTACAGCAACACTAGCAAGCAACATGCCATCAGCCAGAATATGGTATTAATCCAAGCCCAAGATACTAAAGACTAAGTGAATAGACTTGCTCCTGTAGATGTTGCCACATTGAGCAATGAGTTCCAGATATTACCACTATGTGCCAGAGTGGCTAAGTGGAGCAATTCTTTAGGCAATGCAGCCCCTGTGTTTCACTCACTACGCTGGGGAAAGTCCATATTGCCCAATTGTATTAGTAGACCAAGATACTGCCAGGGATTTTTGCAGCATGTTACAATCCTTGGGAGCCAGACTCAGAGTACCATGAGTATTGTCCACCAGACTTATATCTGCAGTCCTTCTGTGCACTTATATGACATGAGCAGCCTTGATCCAAAAAAAATGGAAATTTTTTAGCTCAGTGGATGATATATAGGGGCTGCTTTGCATGCATGAGGATGTTGAATTATATTTCACATTATGTGGCCAAGGATAGGTTGGCTATATCTTTCAGGCACACTTTGGCACTTTTGGCACTAATGGCTCAAGATTGTGCTCTCCAATGGAACCAATCTAATCTCTTGGAGCATAATCTTTCCACCGTAAGCAATGCATTAGCCCTTAAGCCGTTTCTTCATGCTAATCAACAAGCTATAAATGAGACATCTTGAGCTAAGTAAGTCCATTGAGATACCTGAGATAATTGAAGGAAATGGTATGATAATACATAATATTTGCTACCTATAGTATTTCTCACAAGTCCCAATTAATATTCATGCTCAAGTGTAACAACACAAATGCAAGGACTGGATGAGCTGCACCATAATAGCTGTATGGATAAACTTGTTGGTGCCAGGTATGTTTACCATACAACTGCAGATCAATAATACCCACTTGATGTATGTGCAGCTTTTATACAAGGAGTTTGTGTTTGGATATGAGCGGCTATACTACAATAATACAGCCAGGTGTGTAGAGCTCTGCCACTGCTGTATCCATTCTCCATTCCATCTTACTTGGTGCATCTAAAATATTGGATCTTACTACTCCTTGTGAGAGCTTCTTATAAAGCAGATATGTGAGGAAATAGCAAGACAAGCCAAGTTAAAAGTACAACAATACCCCAATTTTGTCAAGAATATTACCTTCAAGTCTGTCATAGATCAGATACAATGGTACATGGAGGACAGTAAGGAAGAGTTGAAAAATAGCTTAGACAGATATGCATATAGAGCAACTATGCCTTTGGCATCAAGCAGCTATGCAGCTCCAGCTTATGAGCAACCAGTTAAGTACTGCAAGGATGGGGCAGATGCTTGGTGCCACTGATTCTTATTAGGACAACTCTGCCAAAGTATGCCATGTTTCTTCTGAATCCAAGCTAATTTCTACACCATTGAATATCAAATTCATACAAATAAGAACCACAGTGTACCCAAAAAGGGGACTAAAATCTAGCCCAAAGAAGCAGTTTAGTGCTACAAGTATTGGTATAAGAGTTGTAGAGGAATAGGGAGCTTAGCTAGTATTGTATTCACTAAAACTTGAACTGATCTTTATTGAGATTCCAGCAGCTCCTTACATACATTTTGCCAGATCATTTGCTGACTAATTGTATTTCCTAATGTAGGCTGTGGCTGATGACTCATTTGATTGCATCATCATCACCCAATAAGATCCTACCTAATATATCTACTCCTGTCTGATAAGGATATGCTGATTCATTTGCTGACTAATGCTACTGATTTGATAAATAATACTGATATACTGATAACCTAAACATATAACTAATTAATTTGACTAAAAACTGATCTTACTTGAACATTCAAGCGGCAGATCATAGCATTCTCCGCTGCTAAAGTTGAGAAGGCGCTCCTGAATCTCTTTTCTTGTAATACCAATATCTTGATGGTTCAGTATTATCACCAAGTCTTGCAAGCTTGAGTCTGTCCCTTTGCACTAAGTCTTCCTGGATATTGCCTTGCTTGTCCACTAGTTGGTAAGTTGCAAATGGACATTCTCTGATGATCTTGAATGGTCCTGTCCAATGTGGCTCAAACTTCTTCCAACTGTTGTTTCTTAGCAATACAAAGTTCCCAACTGTCAATGCTTCTTGTGCTATAGTCTGATCAAATCTCTTCTTCATTGTTTCTGCGCTTTGAGATACTTTGGTCTGTGCCTCTTGACGTCTTTGTTCCAGCTGCTGGTGTCTACTTGGCTGACTGAGTTCATCTTCTAAGGTGTCTGTGAGCTTTAATTGTGTGAGATATCCTGGAATCCTTGGTTCACATCCATACACTAAGTAAAATGGCAATTGCTGAGTGGTGTTGTGTACTCTGACTCTGCATGCAAAGAGTGCTTGGTCTATATACTCATCCCATCTACTGACAACTCCATTTGCATACTTGGTCAGCACTTTTCCAAATAATCCATTAAACCGTTCAGTGACTCCATTAGTTCTGCGGTGATATGCTAAGGTTTTTAAGTATTTGATCTGCTGCATTTCCAGGTAGGCTTCCTATGATTTTGCCATAAAGCTTGCACCTCTATTGGCTAGAATCTCTACAGGGCATCCAAACTTCATAAGGATCTCATAGTAGATGAAACTTGCAACTTCTTGTCCACTGGCTATAGGTACAGCTTTAGCCACTGGCTATTTAGTGGCATGGTCAATTGCTACTAGGATCCAACAATTGCATTTTCTGGTAGTTGGCAGTCTTCCAATAAAGTCAATTCCCCATCTTTCAAATGGTCTTACAGGCTCCAAAGGAAAGAGTTCAGCAGCTCTCTGTGGTTGGCCTTGATTGATTTGGCATTTTGGGCATGCTTTCACTAGCTTCTCCATGTCATGTTTGATTCTGGGCCACCATGCTCTAGCTTTCACAAGGCTATAGGTTCATTCAATTCCAAGATGTCCATATCCATTGTGTAGCTTATGTATTAAATCCAGGCAAAAAACACAAGGGAAATAGGCAACAGGGCTTCCATCAACAATTTGGTAGAGTGTTTCATCCTGTACTACAAATTTTCTGGCTTCATCCTGGATTCTCTTCTTGATATCTTCATCCACCTCATTAGGAATGGCTTGGTCCTCCAAGTACTTTGGTAATAGGCTATGCCAATCTGATTCATGCACCAAGTTGAGTTGTGCAACTTGATCTAATCTTGATAAGGTGTCAGCAACTGTGTTGTTTTTTCCAGGGCAGTAGAAAATGTCCAAGTCAAATTGCTGAATGTATTCACTCCATCTTGTCATTCTTCTACAGAGTACCTTCTGAGTGAATATATACTTGAGGGAGGCATGATCAGTCTTTACAGTGCATTTGACTCCTTTAATATAGCATCTCCATGACTTCAAGCAGTGTATTATAGCAAGCATCTCCTTCTCATGCACTGGATAGTTTTGTTCTGTTGAGTTCAGTTTCCTGAATGCAAAGGCAATGGGGTAGTCCTTTCCCTTGTGTTCTTGGCTCAACACTCCACCAATTGCATAATCTGAAGCATTGGTGCACAGAGTGAACTCTTTTCTGAAGTCAGGTATTCTTAAGCTTGGCAGCTTAGCAAGTTCATTCTTAAGCATCTGGAAGGCAGTTTCACAAGCTATGTCCCACTTGTAGGTGTTGTCTTTCTTGAGGATATCAGTTAATGGGGCTGCAATACTTGCAAAGGACTTGAAAAATCTCCAATAATAGGAAACCATTCCAAGGAATGATCTGAGCTCTAATATGCTATGGGGCTGCTTCAGATTCTTGATAAGTTCAACCTTTTTAGGGTCCAAGGTTACTCCTGTGCTAGTCACTATGTGTCACAGATTTTCAATATGTTCCTTGAAGAACTCACCCTTAGGTAGCTTGCCATAAAGCTTGTGCTCTCTTAGCTTCTTCAAGACCTTTTCAATGTGCACCAAGTGATCCTCTTCTGTCTTGCTGTATATCAATATATCATCTAGGTATATTATGACAAACTTGTCTCAGTACTCCTGGAAGAAAGTCTGTATCAGGGTCATGAATATTGCAGAGGCATTGGTGAGGCCCAAACTCATGACCAAGTACTTGTAATGTCCATACCTAGTCCTGCATGCTATCTTAGGGATATCTTCTGGCTTCACCCTAATCTGGATGTATCCTGACATCAGATCAATCATGCTGAAAATAGTGGCTCCATTGAGTTGATCCAAAAGCTCATCAATCCAAGGTATGGGGTACTTATTCTTCACAGTAACTGAGTTTAGGGCTCAGCAGTCAATGCACATCCTGAGTGTTTCATCCTTCTTCTTGACAAAAGGTACTGATGCTCCCCAAGGTGACTTGCTGGGTCTGATATATCCTTGCTCCAGTAACTGATCTGTTTGTCTCTTCATCTCTTCCAGCTCCAATAAACTCATTCTGTAAGGTGTCTTACTCACTGGAGGGCTATCTTCTGTTTCAATGGCATGACCAACATCTCTGACTGGTGGTAGGCTTACAAGCTCTTCAGGAAATATGTCTGAATATTCCTTCAAAAGAGTCTGGACCTTCTGGGGTACTGGAGTAGAGGAATCCTCCAGTAATACTGCCATGAGGAACATCTGGGTGCCTTTTCTCAGTGCTCTACAGATCTGTGTTGTGCTAAGCTCACTTGTTTCACACAAACTGGTATTGACCAAGTTAAAATGCAGTCTGGCAGGTAATAGCTCATAGGTCTTGTTGTCCTTCTGGATCTGAGTAGCATGGGTTCTCCAGTTGATTGATGGGATACAACAAAATGACCAGGTTTCCCAAGTACAGGGTCAAACTTGCAGTTCACAAATATACAGGCCTGCAGATCCTATTTATGGTCATGGATCTACATCCATGCTGGCTGAGTAATATGGTTGTTTATGTGAGAGTTCCCATCAGCTGTTGCGACTGAAGTTGATTTGGTTCCAGGTTGATGCCAGCTTTCAAAGCAAATTGCTCTGACATGTACTCATGCAATGCTCCTGAGTTAATAATGATCTTGGCAGGTACTCCATTGATTACTCCATTCAAGTATAATAGCTTTCCTGAGTTTGAGGGCATCTGGGAAAGGTATTCTTCTGTCATATGGAAGGTGAGTTCTGAGTCTTCTTCAAGTTCATCCTCCACATTACTATGCTCCATGGCCTCAATATGGTTAAAGGTTCTTGATGGCTGGCTCCTGTTTCTTCTCTGAGGGCAGTACTTTGCAATATGTCCCTGCTGGTGGCAATTGAAGCAAAGTCCATTCTTCTAACATTCTTCTGAGGTAGGATTCTTCTGTATGGCATCCATTTCCATTGGCACTGCTTCTAATTGTCTTATTTCATAGTGATTGTAGCCTCTCTGATTAGTCATTGTGGGCTTCCCAACTCCAAACATAGCTGAGCCATAGTCTACAGCAATCTTGATGGCTTCTTCAATAGTCTGAGGTCTTCAATAATTCACTTCCTTACAAGTTCTTTCTTTCAACTCATCAATAAAGGATTCAACTTGATCAAGTGGGTCCATTCTTTCAGTTTGCCCAAGTGACATCTATACGCATAGATGCACTCTTGGACCATTCCTTTCTGTCTGAGTGTCTTCAACCTTTTCCTTAGTAGTGTCTGTTGGTGTGGGGGCTTAAAAGCATCATGAATTTCCAACACAAACTCATCCCAGGTAGAGATTGTAGAGCATCTCATCATGGTGGCTGACCTGATCTTGTTGTGGTACTACTGTAATGCTGCGTCTGCCAGGTAAGAGGCTGCATAATGTAACTTGCTTTTTGGAGCAATTCCTTTAGCCTTGAAAGCTTCTTCAATCTGGAAAAGCCAAGTTCCCAGGTTTTCATTGACTCTACCATGGTACTAGTTGACTTTCACACTAAAATTGCTCTTGACAGGGTTTTGCTGGCTTTGGGCCATGGTAGTCATTCCTTGTTGCTGCTGGCTAAGGATCTGGAGTAACTGTTGCTGCTGAGCCAGGATTTGTTGCAGAGCATTCTTCCATTCTTGATTTCTGGACATCTTGAGGGAGGCTTCTTCTTTCTTCAGGAGGGATGTTTTGGGCTATTGCTGCTACCAATGCTACAAGTTTTAGTATAAGAGTTGTAGAGGAATAGAGAGTTTAGCTAGTATTGTGTTCACTATGCTTGAATTGATCTTTATTGAGATTCCAGCAGCTCCTTATATACATTTTGCCAGATCAATTGCTGACTAATTGTATTCCTTAATGTAGGCTGTGGCTGATGACTTATTTGGTTGCATCATCATCACCCAATAAGATCTTATCTAATATTTCAATTTCTGTCTGATAAGGATCTGCTGATTCATTTACTGACTAATGCTACTGATTTGATAAATAATGCTGATATACTGATAGCCTAAACATTTAACTAATTAATTTGACTAAGAACTGATCTAGCTTAGACATTCAAGCTGCAGATCATAACAATAGTGTCTGAATACCAAAAAGTTACTTGAAGACATTCATGAGGTTTTTATGACAAAAGTGGTGGCAACCTCACTAAAATACAGCAAAGTTGGGGTGATAGAAGTGAGTCATTTGCCACAGGTGTGCCTGTATGCAGAGGTTAGTCAGCAGTATACCATAGTTTTTGCTAATTCTAACTCTATGTAGAATACCCAAGGTTGTAATGGGTAGCAAATGAAGAGAGGTGATTCTACAATGTTATTATGAAAGGGGCAAGGGGAGGTGGCAAAAGGAAATATCATATGGAGTGTTCTTAAGTGAGATCTCCTGGAATCCTTGGTTCACCCCCATTCACTGAGTAAAATGCAATTGTTGGATAGTAGTGTGCACTCTAACCCTTCAGACAAAAAGTGCTTGGTCTAAATACTCAGCCAATCTGCTGACAGCTCCATTTGCACACCTGGTCAGCATTTTTCAAAACAATCTAATATACCTTGCAATAACTCCATTTAATCAGAGGTGATATGCCAAGGGTTTCAAATCTTGAATCTGCTGCATTTCCAGGTAAGCTTCCAATGTCATTGCTGTAAGGTTTGCTTTGCTATCATACACATTTCCTCTGGGCATCCAAACCTCACAAGGAACTGATGGTAGATGAAGCATGTAACTTCTTGCTCACTGACTAAAGGTACAGCCCTAGCAACTGGCCAATTAGTGGAATGGTCATTGCTACTAGGATCTAATTGTTGCAGTTTCCTGGCAGCTGGCAGTTTTTCAGTAAAGTCTATTCCCCAATACTCATATGGTCTTAAACACTCCATGAAAAAGAGCTCAGCAATTCCACATGGTGGCCCTTGCTTGATTTGGCAATCTGGGTATGTTTCCACCAGCTTCTCAATATCATTTTCATTTGGGGCCACCATGTTCTTGGTTTTGCAAGGCTATAGGTTCCTTCAATTCCAAAATATCCATACATATTGTGTAGCTTATGTATTAAATCCAGGCCAGCAACATACAAGCAATAGGCAGAAGTGCTTTGACAGCAATTTGGTAGCATGTTTTATCCTATACTGCTTCTCCAGCTCACTGGGTGCTCCAGGTCTGAGGTGCAACTGTTGTATGTAGGTGCAGTGATCAAAAACTAACCAATTGGGGGAAAGTGTTACTGATATAAGGGATGATTGATTGTTGAAAACTTTTCCTGCTTGCCAAGTGATCACTAATGGATTGGCTCTAGAAGATTTCAGCCATCAGTAGAAATCTTGATGATATCATCACAAGCTTATAACATTCTAAGAAGATCCTGGAAGGGCTAGGATTAGGGAACTGAAACCTGCATGACAAAGAAATTCCATATAAAGTACTGAAATGTTAGGTATGGTAGCACAGACCAAGGTTATGTGACATGAGCACTGATACATATACCTGCCTACTGTAGCTATATCTGGTGATCACAAAACTGCATAGCATTGGCAATAACTAATGCTGATAGCTAATCAGGGCTAGCATCTTATGGGGGTAATATTAACAATTTGAACAAAGAAAAATGAGATAATAATGATAAGATAAAATGTGAATAAGTGCATAGCAATAGCTTCAAGGATCAACTTTCTGCAGGAAATATGATTACCTTACTACAGAAAGAGTCTGTTTTATATATGATGTATGTATGCACTGGTCAAGTCTACTCATGTAAGTGTAGGAAGAAATAAAACTGTCCAAACTACATTTCAAACCCCATTGAAGAGGTATCTAATCACAGTCAAGCTTACTTGCCTATATAGCAGCATAATCAACAAAACACTATCACAATCATAGCATAACATCACAAAGAGGGTTATTAATTCCAAGCTGCTGGAGTGACAAGTGTGGATATGCAAGTTAAGGAGAAGTAGGGTGTTATGAGTTATAGCTTGAATACATAAGATAGATCAGTTCTTAGTCAGATCAATCAGTTTTATGCTTAGTCTCTTTGTGCATGAGTGTTATCTATGAATTCAGTAGCACCAGTCAGCAAGTTATTCAACAGATGCTTATTAGATAGAAAAGATACATTCAGTAGGATCTAATTGGATGAAGGTGATGCATTCAAATCAATTATCAGCCATAACTAATATAGGAAATACAATTAGTCAGTAACTGATCTGGCAAAATGTAAATAAGGTGCTGCTGGAACCTCAATGAAAATCTGTTCAAGTTTTAGTGAATATAATGCTGGCTAAACTCCCAATGGAACTACAACTCTTATACCAAGACTTGTAACATAAAAACAAAGTCCTTTCTTCTTACATTCTTTTGAGCTGGAATATTTCTGCATAGCAGCAATAACCCAAAACCTCCCCTCCTGAATTAAGAAGAAGCCTCCCTTAAGATGTCAGAGAATCAAGAATAGAAGAATGTTATGCAGCAAATCTCAGCTGGTACTATGGTAGAGTCTATGAATACCTGGGAACTTGTCACTTCCAGATTGAAGAAGCTTTTATGGCTAAGGGAATTGCTCCAGAAAGCATTCTATTAAGCTGCTTCTTACTCAGCCAATGCAGCTTTACAATGGTACCATAACAAGATCAGGTGAGCCACTTCAATGGGATGCTCTACTATACTTATCCTGAATGAGGTTGCAATATAAACTCCGGATATGTTTGAGCCTTGATATCAGCAGACACTGCTAAGAAGGAAGCTGAAGACATGCAGATAGATGGTAACTGTTCAGGAATACATCTATGAGTACAGATCTCTACTTGGACAAACTGAAAGAACAGACCTTCTAAATCAGGTTGAATACTTTATTGATGTGTTGAAGGCAGTAACTTGCAGGATGTGAATCATTGAAGTGCAATTAATATAAAGGAAGACAGAAGACAACCACTTGGTGCACATTGGGACGGTTTTGAAGAAGCTAGAGAGAACTGTTGAGATATTAGACTATTTGGTATCATTCAGCAGCTAAAAATTTACTTAACAGTTCTAGACTAGTCTTAGTCACTGTAGGACTCATTTACTGCCTTAACTTCACCACTTTCTCCAGATATATGATCTTATGATTATTCCCCTATAGTCAGGATCAAATTAGCACTAATACCAAACATAATGTACTAACCCTGAAACTGTTACAGAATGCTCCTGAATATTGAGAAACCCTCCCTACTTAGTGTTGCAGCTGTATTACTTCTACAAAGGTATAAATACTGAGCTTCTTTATAAATAAACAACAGTTCAACTATTATCACTATTTCTTGATAAGTTCCTTATATCCAAATCACTTCTTAAATTGCAACAAGAACAAGCTTTAGAGCAAGCTAGCAAAATGAGTTTCTGAAGGAACCTGGTGAATAAGCCAAAAACATGAGGGCAAGGAATACCAAGTTGCTTTCAAAATCAACAAGCAGGGCTTAGCAGAACAAAACCATTCAGTGCATGAGAAGGATGTGCTTGCCGTAATACACTTCCTAAAGACATGGATATGCTACATTGAAGGAGTCAAGTGCACTGTCACGATGTATCATGCCTCACTCAAGTATATATTTATTCAGAAGCTACTCTCTAGAACAATAAAATGACTGAGTCACCACATTCAGCAATTTTACTTCTAGATTGTCTACTGCCTTGGAGAAAACAACATGGTGGCTGATGTTGTAACAAGACTACAACAAGCTTCATAACTCAACTTAGTGCATGAATTAGATTGCACGCATATAACTGGAATACTGGGATGACTAAGCCATTCCTAATGGGTGGATGCATATATCAAGAAGTTATTCCAGAACAAAGCCAGCAAATATGTAATATGGGATGAAACATGCAACCAAATTGCTGTAAAAGCCCTTTTGCCTGTTGCCTATATGTTGCTGGCATGGATTTAATACATAAGCTACACAGTATGTATCAATATTTTGGAACTGAAGGAGCCTATAGCCGTGCAAAACCAAGAACATGGTGGCCCCAAATGAAAATGATATTGAGAAGCTGATGGAAACATACCCAGATTGCAAAATAAAGCAAGGCCCACCATGGAGAATTGCTGAGCTCTTTTTCATGGAGTGTTTAAGACCATATGAGTAATGGGGAATTGACTTTGTTGAAAAACTGCCAGCTGCTAGGAAACTGCAACAATCAGATCCTAGTAGCAATGACCATTCCACTAATTGGCCAGTTGCTAGGGCTGTACCTTTAGTCAGTGAGCAAGAAGGTACATGCTTCATATACCATCAGATCCTTATGAGGTTTGGATGCCCAGAGGAAATGTGTATGATAGCAAAGCAAACCTTACAGCAATGACATTGGAAGCTTACCTGGAAATGCAGCAGATTCAAGACTTGAAAGCCTTGGCATATCACCACTGATTTAATGGAGTTATTGCAAGGTTTAATGGATTGTTTGAAAAATGCTGCCCAAGTGTGCAAATGGAGCTGTCAGGAGATTGGCTGAGTATTTAGACCAAGCACTTTTTGTCTGAAGGGTTAGAGTGCACACAAGTATCTAACAATTGCATTTTTACTCAGTGAATTTGTGTTAACTAAGGATGTTGAAATATTGGACTAATTGGTATCATTCTGCAGCTAAAAACTTACTTAAGAATTCTGGACTAGTCTTGGTCACTGTGGGACTGATTTACACCTCTAAATTTGCCACTTTCTTCAGATCTATGATCTTATGATTGTTCCCCTATAGTCAGGATCAAATTAGCACTAATACTAACTATTATGTACTAACCCTGAAACTGTTACAGAATGCTCCTGAATATTGAGAAACCCTCCTTACTTGGTGTTACAGCTGCATTACTTCTACAAAGGTATAAATACTGAGCTTTTTTATTAATAAACAACAGTTCAACTATTATCACTATTTCTTGATAAGTTCCTTATATCCAAATCACTTCTTAAATTGCAACAGGTCATGAGCCCCAATTGCCTTAATCTATTCTAAAGATGACTTCTACCAGCAAACAGAACAACACAAACATCTTCCATGTAAAGGAGAGGTTTGATGGAAAGAACTACAGACTTTGGAGAATCAAGATGCATATCCACTTTGAGGAAAGGAAGCTTTGGAATATAGTAACAGGAAAGAAGTTAAACCCAAAGGAACAGCGGAAGAAGGGGAGTAGTTTCAAGTGAAGGAGAGAAAGGCCTTTAATGCCATAAGTATCAATGTGCAAGATTCCTTCATTGGACAAATTGATGCCGGAAATACTGCCAAAGCAGCATGGGAATCCTTAGAGTAGATCTTTAGGGCAAAGTCAGTATCAAGCAAGCTTTATTTGAAACAAAAGTTCTTCAACATGAGGAAGAAGCCAGATGATGACATGCTACAACTCATTACCAAAATGGAGACACTTGCAGAAGAACTTTACAGTATTAATGCTGGTGTAGATGATAAAGAAAAGCTATTCTGTCTGCTTTGCAGCCTACCAGACAAGTATGAGCCACTCATACTTTATTTTGAAAGCAGAGAAGACAACTTGACTTTAGACTATGTCAAAGGAAGACTTCTCTATAAAGTACTCAGATGTAATGATCAAGCAGAGAAAATCAAAGATAATGCTTTATTCAGTTCAGAAAGGCACTCAGAAAAGAAGGGAAAACAACAAAACCAAAGAAAGCCTGGTTGCTGCAACTATTGTAAAAAGCCAGGCCACTGGGCAAGAGAATGCAAGAAGAAACAAGCAGTCAAAAAACAGAAACTAGAGCAGGCAAATCATATAACTGCTGATGAACAGGTATTTGTAACCTTACAAGAGAGTGCAAGTAACCAAAGTAATGAATGGTATATTGACTCTGGAGCATCACAGCATTTATGTGGTATAAAGGAGTGGTTCAGCAACTTGAAAACTATTGCTGTAAGAAAGGTTTATCTGGGAGATAACTCTGCTCTGGAACCTACCTCAAGTTGGTCCATACAACTAAATATGAGCAATAGCTCAGGGGCCACTACAGCAAGACTCACTGATGTACTCTATGTACCTGGAATAGCTATGAACCTGCTCTCAGTCAGTAAAGCAACTGCTCAGGGACTGAAATTTGTTTGTACTAAGATGAGCTGCTCAATATTGAGTGAGAATGGACAAAAACTAGCTTTGGGAATCAGAGATCACAATATAAACAAGTTACAATCAAGATCATTGTTCCTGAGTATGTTAACATTGCTGAAACTGATGAAACCAACTGGGAGACATGGCATAGGAGGCTAGGGCATATTGGGGAACAGAAAATGAGCCAATTGGTCAAAAATCAGTATGTTCTGGGCCTTAAATACTCAATTCAATTCAAACTGAATGTTTGTAAGGGATGTTCATATGGCAAACAAGTTAGGCAATGTTTCAAGAGCTCAGAAGGCATCATTACCACCAAAATATTGGCTATTGTACACTCAGACATATGTAGCTCCATGAGAACACTGTCCTTTGGAGCCAAGAGATACTTTATGATGTTGATTGATGACAAAACAAGATATAAGTGGGTGTACTTCCTCAAAACAAGGGATGAAGCTTTAGAGATATTTAAGCACTGCAAGAACATGGCAGAAACACAAACTGGGTGCATATTAAAGGTACTACAAAGTGATAATAGAGGAGAATACTGCTCAAAGGAGTTTGCAAAATACAGCTTGTCTACTGGTATACCTCAACAGACCACAGTTCCTCATACTCCACAGCAAAATGGAGTAGCAGAACGTGCAAATAGAACAATAGTAGAGATGGGAAAAATCTATGCAACATGATAAGTAAATGGACTACAAGTTCTGGGCTGAATCTGTTGCTACCACAGTATACATCAGGAACAGATGCCCAACAACAAGCAGGGACATTGTTCTTGAGGAGAATTCAGATCAGAAAGCAACAGATATCATTGGCCAGCTGCCTGATGATGCAATCAACACTAATGAAGAAGATACGTCCCAATCCAGCCAGATACAGAAGATACATTCACCAGTTCCAGATCAGAACAGATTATCACAGTTAGGAGTTCTACCAGTATAAGAAATGCCCCTGGATCCTGGTGACAGACATCAAGTGATCATGAAGAAGCTTATGTTGCCTTATGTGTCAAACATCAGAATCTGGAACAGGCAATGCAAAGTCCAGATGCTGCCATGTGGCAATAAGCCAAGCAGAAGGAGTACTAATCACTGATCAAGGCAAAGATGTGCGGACTGGTAGCTTTACCAAATGGGAGAAAGCCCATAGAATGTAGATGAGTCTACAAGATCAAGATAACCCCAAATTGTGCTGTTGATAAGTACAAGGCTAGTTTGGTGGCTAAAGGCTATTCCCAGATCTAAGGACAAGACTTTAAGGAAACATTTGCTCTGGTTGCCGAGTTCTACTCCATTAGGTCAGTTCTAGCCCTGGCAGCAGTACACAGTCTAGATCTACATCAAATGGACGTCAAAACAGCCTTTCAAAATGGGGATTTGCAAGAAACTATGTATATGGAGCAACCAGAAGGCTTTACCAATCCGAAAGTACCCCATAAGGTGTGCAAACTTAGGAAATTGCTGTAGGGGCTTAAGCAGGCTCCTAGAGCATGGTATAACAAGATTGACACATATCTAGAGGAAATTGGGTTTGCTTGTAGCACTGCAGATCACAGTATATATATGAAACAGCTCAAAAGGGGTGTATTATCCTAGTTCTTTATGTGGAAGACCTAATTATAGCTTCACGTGACTAAGAGAAACTTATCCAGACAAAATTATATCTTTTCAGCAAGTTTGAGATGAAAGATCTTGGAAAACTGCGCTATTTTCTTGGAATTGAGTTCAAATTTGAAATACCTACGCAGAATATTGTGCTGAAACAGTCTAAGTACATCAGGGACACTCTTAGACGCTTCAAAATGGAAAATTGCAAACCTGCAGCTACCCTTATGGACAATAACCCAAAATTAAGCAAATCTCAGCCAATTATAGATGAAAAGGGCTTAAATATGGACCAAAACTTTACCTATCAATCAATGATTGGTAGCCTAATGTACTTGATGTGTCTACACATCCAGATATTGCAGTAGCAGTTGGAATTATCAGTCAATTCATGAAGAATTATGGATCAGGTCAAATTGCAGCTGGTTAGGCGGATTTTGAGATATCTACAAGGTACCATAAATATGGTACTAGAATACTCTGGAGCAGCTAATAGGCAAAAATTTGATGGTTATAGTGATGCAGATTGGGGTAGGGATCTGATTGACAGATGCTCTACCACAGGCTAAGTATTTCTTTATACTGGTGCAGCTATTGCTTGGAATTGCAAGAAACAACCAGCTGTGGCCCTATCTACAACTGAAGCCAAATATATGGCTGCATGTCAAGCAACTAAGGAGGCTATATGGCTACAAAAATTATTCAAGGACTAAAACTTTAATTCAGATGAACCAACATGTATTTACAAGGATAATCAAAGTTGTATTTCATTAGCTAGAAATCCTACTAACCATGCCAGAACTAAGCACATTGGTATACAGCATCACTTTGTGAGGGAAGCTGTAGAAAATAACTTAGTAGAGTTAGTGTACTGCCCAACTAACAAAATGATGGCAGATATATTGACAAAACCACCAGCTACGCCACAATTTGAGAATCTTAGGGAGGAAATAGGATTAAGAAATTGTTTAGTTGAGGGGGAGTGTTGAAATATTGGACTATTTAGTATCATTCTGCAGCAAAAAAGTTACTTAACAATTCTGGACTAGTCTTGGTCACTGGGAGACTAATTTACAGCTCTAACTTTGCCACTTTCTTCAGATCTATGATTTTATGATTAATCCCTTATAGCCTGGATCATATTAGCACTAATACTTGCTATTATTTACTAACCCTGAAGCTGTTACAGAATGCTCCTGAATATTGAGAAACCCTCCTTACTTAGTGTTACAGCTGTATTACTTCTACAAAGGTATAAATACTGAGCTTCTTTATTAATCAACAACAGTTCAACTATTATCACTATTTCTTGAGAAGTTCCCTTTATCCAAATCACTTCTTAAAATGCAACATCTGCTGGCATCTTGATGTAGAACTCATGCCACAGCTTTCTGCTCAGGTTCTTCCATCTCTGTTGACTCTCTGAGGTCTCTAGTTCTGCTAGATTAATGAATAGTGTCCAAATATCTGTAGGATGGCTGATCATAGACACTTGGGCCATACTAACTTTATTTGGTAAGAACTCAAATGGATCCAACATTGATTTCTCTGGTCCAGACTGTGCATGTGAGCTGGGGGATGGGTTTGTCTGGGTTGTGCTAAAGATGAGCTGAAACTTGGTATAGGGACCATAGTGATGGATTTAGGACTTATACAGCAGTGTATTGGCATCAACCTGGTCTTATATGAAATATATATGAAAATCAATGTGATTGTTGAGTTTTCCATATTTTATGCATGATGCTTCATGGATTGCATTGACATGGATTAGATCCCATTGATATTACATTTCCTATTTGACTTTAAACTTGTGAGTAAAGCATCAATAAAGATATTAAGTCATAGTTTGAGGATGATCTTTGCAACATAATGATGGGAAACATGGCAATTAATGGAGATTTAATCATAATCTATGGAAAATCAGATAAATAAAGCTGATCATGCCAAATCAATTCTACTCACCTCAGCCCAATTACCTACCAGTATTGATATGACTTACTCATCTGAATAGTCATTTCTCTTCAATTCCATCACTGCCAGTGAATTTTCTTTTGACAGACCAAAGGAGATCTATACCCAGTACTGTGGACCATCCACCCCAATCTACTCAATGAGATCCCTTATTAAGCTTCTCTGCATTGCAACAACTATTGCCCCACAAGGTTTGATCCCACTATCCATGGCAACAAAAGTCCTAGAAGCTTTCATTCCCAGCTGACAGCAATGGAGAGCTACCTTGCAGAGGGTATGAATGACTTAGAGCAAGCTTAGAATACTAGGTTCAGAAGCTCCAATTGACTTCCATATCCCAGAGTGCTCAGCAACAGGTTCAGTATAAGGAGTATTTTGGATACCTTGCCAGTCAGGATTAACAGAACTTCTAGAGGGCAGTGGCACTTTTATTTGGCCGGTACAAGGCACACTCTGTGAAGTTTCAGGCACTGTCTGACTTTGAGGGTAACATCAACTGGTTTAGTGGGCCATTTACTGGAAGTAGGCATAACAATGCACTCTGGGCAGAGAATCACCCAGAATTTAGTAGAGCAGAGAAATATATGGCACATTTAGCTTATATAGGAGAGGATTGTCAGAGATTAGGATGTATTACAGCTTATAGGAAGCCAAGCAATGGTGTACTTAGCAGGAAGCAGATGTTTTACAATGAGATATTTGATCATTTCAGAGTGAGGGTAGAGCATATATTTGGATATCCAAAGAGATTCAGCTAATTGGCTGGTAAATGCAGAGGAAAGTCATATATAGGAGAATACAGCAGAATAGGTAAAATAGTTAAGATGTCACTGAACACTTTGATGAAGTATTTAGAAATTTGCATAGAAAGTATGCAAGTGGAGCTGTAAGTTTATGGGACAAGAATATAAACCTAGTAATACTTGCCTGCAGGGTCAGAGTGCACAACACTATCCACCAATTGCCAATTTACTTATGGTATAAATGTAGGCCAACAATTCCAAGAGGGATCACACAGCCATAACTCCCTGACAACCTGGAGGATGAACTGAGTCAGCCTAGTGGACACCAACTTTTGAGACAAAAATGTCAGGAGTCACAGACCAAAATATCTAAAAGTGCAGAAAAGATAAAGTAGACCTTTGATAAGCACTAATACACAACAACAACACATACATCTTCCCTGTAAAGGAGAGGTTTGATGGAAAGAACTACAAGCATTTGAGAATCAAGATGCAGATCCATCTTGAGGAAAGAAAGCTTGGGAATACAGCAGCATGAATGAAAGTCAAGCCCAAAGGAACAGCAGAAGAAGTTGAATAATTTCCAGAGGACAGAGCAGCCTTTAATGCCTCATGTGTTAATGTGCAGGTTTCCTTCATTGGATAGACTCATGCTTCTAAAACTGCCAAAGTAGCATGGGAATCCTTAGCAAAAATTGTCAGAGCAAAGCCAGTAACATGCACATTTATTTAAGAAGAAAGCCTTTCAACATGAGGAAGATGCCAGAGGATGACAAACAATAACTCATTACCACAACAGAGACTCTTGCAAAAGCACTTTACAGTATTAATACTGGTGTGGATGATGAAGAGAAGATAGAATGGCTTCTTTACAGCTTATTTGACAAGTATAAGCCACTTGTACTTTTGTTGGAAAGCAGAGAGGACAATCTGACCTTAGACTATGTCAAAGGAGGACTTTTCTATTTACAACTCAGACAGAGTGATCAAACAGAGAAGATAGAAGTTAATGAATTATTCAGCTCAGAAAGACACAAAAAAGAAGGGAAACACTAAAACCAAGTACAAGTAGAATAGTAATATAAATGGGGAGACCGTTGCAACATTAAAAGGTAGTGGAGTACAGGTCCTGGGCTGAATTTATTGCTACTGGAGTATACATCAAAAATAGATGCCCAACAACAGCAATTCAAGACTTCAAAGTAAGATATGTCCCTGGATCTTGGTGGCAGACATCCAATAACCATGAAGAAGCTTATCTTACCTAAGGTGCTAAACCTCATAGTCTGGAACAAGCAATACAAAGTACAGATGCCACCATATAGCAACAAGCAAAGCAGGAGGAGTTCCAATTAGTAATCAGGGCAGAAACTTGGGAACTAGTAGATATACCAAATGAGAGAAAGCAAATAGCATGTAGCTGGGTCTACAAGATAACTATCCTGATACTGTATGTGGACAATATAATTACAGCTACAAGTGACCAGGTGGCACCTAAACAGACAAAGTCAGACCTCTTCAGCAAGTTTTAGCTGAAAGATCTTTGAGAATCAAGCTATTCTTTTGGAATCAAAGTCGAGCATGATATAACCCAGGAAAAAATTGTGCTGAATCAATCCAGGTATATCAGCAACATTTAGATACTGCAAATTGATAATTGTAGGGCTGGAGTAACCCGCATGTAAAATAGCCTGCAATTGCTCAAATATCAGCCTGTTTCACATGAAAAGAGCTTAAATAAGGACCCCAACTTTCTCTACCAGTCAACGGTTAGTAGCTTGAAGTACTTCATGGTGTCTACATATCCAGATATTGCAGTTGCAGCTGGAATGCTCAGTTGCTTCTTGCAGGTTAATGGATCTGATCAAATTGCAGCAGTTGAGCAAATCTTCAGATATCTGCAAGGTACTATTACTATGGTTCTGGAATACTCTAGAGAAACTAATAGGCATATATGTAATGGCTATAATGATTCAGATTGAGGTAGGGATCTAATTGACAGACGCTCTACTATTGGGTATGTCCTTCTATAAGCTGTTGCAGCAATTACTGGGAATTGCAAGAAACATCCAACTGTGGCCCTTACTACAACTGCAGCCAAATAAATGGCTGCTTTTCAAGCAACCAGGGAGGCTATATGGCTATGAAGATTATTCCTAGGTCTTCACTCAGATAAACCAATATGTATTTACAAATACAATTGCAGTTGTATCTCATTAGCTAGGAATCCTGTTGATTGTGCCAGAAGTAGGCACATGGATATACAACACCACTTTGCAAGGGAAGCTGTAGACAATACCTTAGTAGAGTCAGTTTATTCCTTAACTGACAAAATGACGGCAAATATATGGACAAAATCACTAGCATGGCCACAACTTCAGATTCTTAGAAAGCAATTAGGAGTGAGCAATTAACTTGTTGAGGGGGGTGCTGAAACATTGGACTATTTGCTATCTTTCAGTAGCTAGAAGATTTACTATACAGTTCTGGACAAGTCTCAGTCACAGTAAGACAAACTTACAGCCCTAAATTTGCCATTTTCTTCAGATACATGATTCTATTATTACTCCGTTATAGTCAAGATAGAATTAGCACTTTGACTAGGCATTATATACTAGCCCTTGAACTGCTTCAGAATGCTCCTGAATACTGACAAAACCTCTCTACTTAATGTTACAGTTGTATTACTTCTACAAAGGTACAAAATATGAGATTCTATATCAATAACAACAGTTTGACTATTATCATTATTTCTGAATAGGTTCCTAGTATCCAGAACACTTTTTAAATTGCAACAGCTCAAACTTCTACCTAGTCTTGTTTCTCAGCAATACAAAGTTCCCAACCACCAATGCTTCCATTAATATAGTCTTGTCAAATCTCTGCCTCATCTTTTCTGCACTTTAAGATAATTTGGCCTGTGCCTTGTGATGTCATTGTTCCAGTAGCTGGTGTCTAACTAGCTGACTGAGTTCATCTTCAAAGGCATCTCTAAGTCTTGGTTGTGTGAAATCACCTGGAATCCTTGGTTCACACAAATGCTGCAGAATGATACCAAAACGTCCAATATTTCAACACTCCCCCTCAACTAAATAATTTTGTATTCCTATTTCCTCCCTGAGATTCTCAAATTGTGGCCTAGCCAGTGGTTTTGTTAATATATCTGCCACCATTTTTTTAGTTGGGCAGTACACTAACTCTACTAAGTTATTTTCTACAGCTTCCCTCACAAAGTGCTGCTGTATATCAATGTGCTTACTTCTGGCATGATTAGTAGGATTTTAGCTAATGGTTGTTTCTTGCAATTCCAAGCAATAGCTGCACCAGTATAAAGAAATACTTAGCTTGTGGTACAGCATCTGTCAATCAGATCCCTACCCCAATCTGAATCACTATAACCATCAAATTTTCACCTATTAGCTGCTCCAGAGTATTCCAGTACCATATTTATGGTACCTTGTAGATATCTGAAAATCCGCTTAACTGCTGCAATTTGATCTGATCCATAATTCTGCATGAATTGAATGACTATTCCAACTGCCATTGCAATATCTGGATGTGTAGACACCATCAAGTACATTGGGCTACCAATCATTGATTGATAGGTAAAGTTTTGGTCCATCTTTGAGCCATTTTCATCTATAACTGGCTGAGATTTGCTTAAATTCAGGTAATTGTCCATAAGGGTAGCTGCAGTTTTGCAGTTTTGCAGTTTTCCATTCTGAAGCATCTAAGAGTGTCCCTGATGTACTTAGACTGTTTCAGTACAATATTCTGCGTAGGTATTTCAAATTTGAACTCAATTCCAAGAAAATAGCGCAGTTTTCCAAGATCTTTCATCTCAAACTTGCTGAAGAGATCTGATTTTGTCCGTAAAAGTTCCTCTTAATCACTTGAGGGTATAATTAGGTTGTCAACATAAAGAACTAGTATGATCACACCCTTTTTGAGCTGTTTCACATATATACTGATCTGCAGTGCTACAAGAGAACCCAATTTCCTCTAGAAATGTGTCAATCTTGTTATACCATGCTCTAGGTGCCTGCTTAAGCCCTTACATCAATTTCCTAAGTTTGCGCACCTTATGGGGTACTTTTGGATTGGTAAAGCCTTCTGGTTGCTCCATATATATAGTTTCTGGCAAATCCCCATTTAGAAAGGCTGTTTTGACATCCATTTGGTGTAGATCTAGACTGTGTACAGCTGCCAAGGCTAGAAATGTCCTAATGGAGTTAACCTTGGCAACTGGAGCAAATGTTTCCTTAGAGCTTAGTCCCTGGATCTGGGAATAGCATTTAGCCACCAATCTAGCCTTGTACTTGTCAATGGCACCATTTGAGACTATCTTGATCTTGTAGACCCAGCTACAACCTGTTGGCTTTCTCCCATTTGGTAAATCTACCAGTTCCCACGTTTTTGCCTTGATCAGTGATTGTTCCAGATTCTGAGGTTTGGCACATGAGGCAAGATAAGCTTCTTCATGATCATTGGATGTTTGCCACCAGGATCCCCGGGCATTTCTTATTCTGGAAGATCTCCTAACTGTGATAATCTGTTCTGATCTTGAGCTAGTAGAAGTATCTTCTGTATCTGGCTGGATTGGTATGTATCTTTGTCATTAGTGTTGATTGTATCATCAGGCAGCTGGCCAATGAGTTCTGTGGCTTTATGATCTGAATTCTCCTCAAATACAACGTCCCTGCTCTTGATCAGCTTCTAAATTTTGCCATCATACACTCTATACCCTTTAGTATCTTCACAATACCCAAGAAAGATCTCTTTCCTACACTTTGGTTTCAACTTTGAGCATTTTTTGTCAGGGATGTAATAAAAGACATCACTGCCAAAGATTGTGTGGTGCTGGAGATCAGGTTTTTGCCTGTATATGCTTCAAAGGGTGTAGAATCACGTAGTGCTGTTATTGGGCATCTGTTCTTGATGTATACAGCGGTAGCAAAGGATTCAGCCCAGAACTTGTAGTCCATTCCCTTATCATGTAGCATAGATCTTCCCATCTTGACTATTGTTCTATTTGCACGTTCTGCTACTCCATTCTGCTGTGGAGTATGAGGAACTGTGGTCTGTTGACGTATACCAGTAGATAAGCAGTATTTTGCAAACTCCTTTGAGCAGTATTCTCCTCCATTGTCACTTTGTAGTACCTTCAATTTACACTCAGTTTGTGTTTCTGCCATGTTCTTGCAGTGCTTAAATATCTCTAAAGCTTCATCCCTTGTTTTGAGGAAGTACACCCATATATATCTTGTTTTGTCATCAATCAACATCATAAAGTATCTCTTGGCTCCGAAGGACAGTGTTCTCATGGAGCTACATATGTATGAGTGTACAATAGCCAATATTTTGGTGGTGTTGATGCATTCTGAGCTCTTGAAACATTGCCTAGCTTGTTGGCCATATGAACATCCCTTGCAAACATTCAATTTGATTGGAATTGAGTATTTAAGGCCCAAAACAAGCCAATTTTCACCAATTGGCACATTTTCTGTTCCCCAATGTGTCCTAGCCTCCTATGCCATGTCTCCCAGTTGGCTTCATCAGTTTCAGCAATGTTAACATACTCAGGAACAATGATCTTGACTGTAACTTGTTTATATTGTGATCTCTGATTCCCAAAGCTAATTTTTGTCCATTCTCACTCAATATTGAGCAGCTCATCTTAGTACAAACAAATTTCAGTCCCTGAGCAGTAGCTTTACTGACTGAGAGTAAGTTCATAGCTATTCCAGGTACATAGAGTGCATCAGTGAGTCTTGCTGTAGTTGCCCCTGAGCTATCGCTCATATTTAGTTGTATAAACCCACGTGTGGTAGGTTCCAGAGCAGAGTTATCTCCCAGATAAACCTTTCTTACAGCAATAGTTTTGAAGTTGCTGAACCACTCCTTTATAACTCAAATATGCTGTGATGCTCCGGGGTTAGTATACCATGCATTACTCTGGTTACTTGAACTCTCTTGTACGGTTACAAGTAACTGTTCATCAGTAGTTATATGGTTTGCCTGCTCTAGTTTCTGTTTTTTGACTGTTTGTTTCCTGTTGCAATCTCTTGCCCAGTGGCCTGGCGTTTTACAATAGTTGCAGCAACAAGGCTTTCTTTGGTTTTGTTGTTTTCCCTTCTTTCCTGAGTGCCTTTCTGAACTGAATAAAGCATCATCTTTGATTTTCTCCGCTTGATCATCATATCTGAGTTCTTTGTGGAGGAGTCTTCCTTTGACATAGTCTAAAGTCAAGTTGTCTTCTCCGCTTTCAAAAGAAAGTATGAGTGGCTCATACTTGTCTGGTAGGCTGCAAAGCAGACAGAATAGCTTTTCTTCATCATCTACACCAGCATTAATACTGTAAAGTTCTTCTGCAAGTGTCTCCATTGTGGTAATGAGTTGTAGCATGTCATCATCCGGCTTCTTCCTCATGTTGAAGAACTTTTGTTTCAAATAAAGCTTGCTTGATACTGACTTTGCCTAAAGATCTACGCTAAGGATTCCCATGCTGTTTTGGCTGTACTTCAGGCATCAATTTGTCCAATGAAGGAATCTTGCACATTGATACTTATGGCATTAAAGGCCTTTCTCTCCTTCTCTTGAAACATCTCCACTTCTTCTGCTGTTCCTTTGGGTTTAACTTCTTTTCTTGTTACTATATTCCAAAGCTTCCTTTCCTCAAGGTGGATATGCATCTTGATTATCCAAAGTCTGTAGTTCCTTCCATCAAACCTCTCCTTTGCAGGGAAGATGTTTGTGTTGTACTGTTTGCTGGTAGAAGTCATCTTTAGAATAGATTAAGGCAATTGGGGCTCAAGACCTGTTGCAATTTAAGAAGTGATTTGGATATAAGGAACTTATCAAGAAATAGTGAAAATAGTTGAACTGTTGTTTATTCATAAAGAAGCTCAGTTTTTATACCTTTGTAGAAGTAATACAGTGGTAACACTAAGTAAGGAGGGTTTCTCAATTTTCAGGAGCATACTGCAACAGCTTCAGGGTGGGTACATAATAGTTAGTATTAGTGCAAGTTTGATCCTGACTATAGGGGAATATGTTGAAATATTGGACTATTTGGTATCATTCAGCAGCTAAAAATTTACTTAACAATTCTAGGCTAGTCTTAGTCACTGTAGGACTCATTTACTGCCTTAACTTTGCCACTTTCTCCCGATATATGATGTTATGATTATTCCCCTATAGTCAGGATCAAATTAGCACTATTACCAAACATTATGTACTAACCCTGAAACTGTTACAGAATGCTCCTGAATATTGAGAAACCCTCCCTACTTAGTGTTGCAGCTGTATTACTTCTACAAGGGTATAAATACTGAGCTTCTTTATGAATAAACAACAGTTCAACTATTATCACTACTTCTTGATAAGTTCCTTATATCCAAATCACTTCTTAAATTGTAACAGGTTATCAGCCCCGATTGCCTTAATCTATTCTAAAGATGACTTCCACCAGCAAACAAAGCAATACCAACATCTTCCCTGTAAAGGAGAGGTTTGATGGGAAGAACTACAGACTTTGGAGAATCAAGATGCAGATCCACCTTGAGGAAAGAAAGCTTTGGAACATAGTAACAGGAAAGGAAGTTGAGCCCAAAGGAACAGCAGAAGATGTGGAGAAGTTTCAAGAGAAGGAGAGAAAGGTCTTCAATGCAATATGCATCAATGTGCAAGACTCCTTCATTGGACAAATCCATGCCTCAAATACTGCCAAAGCAGCATGGGAATCCCTAGAGAAGATCTTTAGAGCAAAGTCAGTATCAAGCAAGCTTTATTTGAAACAAAAATTCTTCAACATGAGAAAAAAGCCAGATGATGACATGCTACAACTCATTACCAGAATGGAGACACTTGCAGAAGAATTTTACAGTATTGATGCTGGTCTAGATGATGAAGAAAAGATACCCTGTCTGCTTTGCAGCCTACCAGATGAGTATGAGCCACTCATACTTTCTTTTGAAAGCAGAGAAGACAACTTGACTTTAGACTATGTCAAAGGAAGAGTTCTTGATGAAGAACTCAGACGTAATGATCAAGCAGAGAAAATTGAAGATAATGCTTTATTCAGTTCAGAAAGGCATACAGAAAAGAAGGGAAAGCAATAAAACCAAAGAAAACCTGGCTGCTGTAACTACTGTAAGAAGCCAGGACACTTGGTAAGAGAATGCAAGAAGAAACAAGCAGACAAAAAACAGAAACTAGAGCAGGCAAACCATATAACTACTGATGAACAGTTATTTGTCACTGTACAAGAGAGTGCAAGTAACCGAAGTAATGAATGGTATATTGACTCTGGAGCATCACAGCATATTTGTGGTATAAAGGATTGGTTCAGCAACTGAAAGACTATTCCCGTAAGAAAGGTTTATCTGGGAGATAACTCTGCATTTGAAGCTACCACCAGTGGGTCTATACAACTAAATATGAGTGATAACTCAGGAACAACAACAGCAAAACTGACTGACATACTCTATGTACCTGGAATAGCTAAGAACCAACTCTCAGTCAGTAAAGCAACTACTCAGGGACTGAAATTTGTTTTTACTAAGCTGAGCTGCTCAATATTGAGTGAAAATGGACAAAAATTAGCTTTGGGAATTAGAGAGCACAATATATACAAGTTACAATGCAAGATCATTGTACCTGAGTATGTCAACATTGCTGAAACTGATGAAACCAACTGGGAGACGTGGCATAGGAGGCTAGGACATATAGGGGAACAGAAAATGAGCCAATTGGTGAAAAATCAGCTTGTTTTGGGCCTAAAATACTCAATTCCAATCGAATTGAATGTTTGTAAGGGATGTTCATATGGCAAACAAGCTAGGCAACGTTTCAAGAGCTCAGAAGGCATCAATACCACCAAAATATTGGCTATTGTACACTCAGACATATGTGGCCCCATGAGAACACTGTTTTTTGGAGCCAAGAGATACTTTATGACGTTTATTGATGACAAGACAAGATATACATGGGTGTACTTCCTCAAAACAAAGGATGAAGCTTTAGAGACATTTAAGCACTTCAAGAACAGGGCAGAAACACAAACTGGGAGTAAATTGAAGGTACTACAAAGGGACAATGGAGGAGAATACTGCTCAAAGGAGTTTGCAAAATACTGCTTGTCTACCAGTATTCTTCAACAGACCACAGTTCCTCATACTCCATAGCAAAATGGAGTAGCAGAACATGCAAATAAAACAATAGTAGAGATGGGAAGATCTATGCTACATGATAAGGGAATGGACTACAAGTTTTGGGCTGAATCTGTTGCTACCGCTGTATACATCAAGAACAGTTGCCCAACAACAGCACTACATGATTTTACACCCTTTGAAGCATATACAGGCAAAAAACCAGATCTCCAGCACCTCAGGATCTTTGGCAGTGATGTTTTTTATCACATCCCTGACAAAAAACGCTCAAAGTTGGAACCAAAGAGTAGAAAAGGGATCTTTCTTGGGTATTGTGAAGATACTAAAGGGTATAGAGTGTATGATGGCAAAATTCAGAAGCTGATCAAGAGCAGGGACATTGTATTTAAGGAGAATTCAGATCAGAAAGCCACAGAAATCATTGGCCAGCTGCCTGATGATGCAATCAACACAAATGAAGAAGATACGTACCAAATCCAGCCAGAGATGGAAGATACTTCTACCAGTTCCAGATCAGAACAGATTATCCCAGTTAGGAGATCTACCAGAATAAGAAATGCCCCTGGATCCTGGTGGCAGAAATCCAATGATTGTGAAGAAGCTTATCTTGCCTTATGTGCCAAACCTCAGAATCTGGAACAGGCAATGCAAGGTCCAGATGCTACTAAGTGGCAACAAGCCATGCAGGAGGAGTACCAATCACTGATCAAGGCAAAAACGTGGGAACTGGTAGATTTACCAAATGGGAGAAAGCCAATAGGATGTAGATGGGTCTACAAGATCAAGATAACCTCAAATGGTGCCGTTGATAGGTACAAGGCTAGATTGGTAGCTAAAGGCTATTCCCAGATCCAGGGACTAGACTTTAAGGAAACATTTGCTCTGGTTGCCAAGTTCAACTCTATTGGGACAGTTCTAGCCCTGGCAGCTGTGCACAGTCAAGATCTACACCAAATGGACATCAAAACAGCCTTTCTAAATGGGGATTTGCAAGAAACTATATATATGGAGCAACCAGAAGGTTTTACCAATCCAAAAAGCCCCCATAAGGTGTGCAAACTTAGAAAATTGTTGTATGGGCTTAAGCAGGCACCCAGAGCATGGTATAACAAGATTGACACATATCTAGTGGAAATGGGGTTCTCTTGTAGCACTGCAGATCACAGTATATATGTGAAACAGCTCAAAAAGGGTGTGATCATTGTAGTTCTTTATGTGGACGACCTAATTATTGCTACAAGTGATCAAGAGGCACTTAAACAGACGAAATCAGATCTTTTCAGCAAGTTTGAGATGAAAGATCTTGAAAAATTGAGCTATTTTCTTGGAATTGAGGTCAGATTTGACATACCTACGCAGAAAATTGTGCTGAATCAGTCTAAGTGCATCAGGGACATTCTTAGATGCTTCAAAATGGAAAATTGCAAGCCTGCAGCAACCCCTATGGACAATAACCTGAAATTAAGCAAATCTCAGCCAGTTATAGATGAAAACAGCTCAAATATGGACCAAAACTTTCTCTATCAATCAATGGTTGGTAGCCTAATGTATTTGATGGTGTCTACATGTCCAGACATTGCAGTAGCAGTTGGAATAGTCAGTCAATTCATGCAGAGTTATGGATCAGATCAAATTGCAGCAGTTAAGCGGATTTTCAGATATCTACAAGGTACCATAAATATGGTACTGGAATACTCTGGAACAGCTAGTAGGTGAAAATTCAATGGTTATAGTGATTCAGATTGGGGTAGGGATCTGATTGACAGACGCTCTACCACAGGCTATGTATTTCTTTATGCTGGTGCAGCTATTACTTGGAATTGCAAGAAATGACCAACTGTGGCACTATCTACAACTGAAGCCAAATATATGGCTGCATGTCAAGCAACTAAGGAGGCTTTATGGCATACAAAAATTATTCAAAGACTTAGGTTTTAATTCAGGTGAACCAACATGTATTTACAAGGATAATCAAAGTTGTATTTCATTAGCTAGAAATCCTACTAATCATGCCAGAACTAAGCACATTGATATACAGCATCACTTTGTGAGGGAAGCTGTAGAAATAACTTAGTGGAGCTGGTTTACTGCCCAACTGACAAAATGGTGGCAGACATATTGACAAAACCACTAGCTTGGCCACAGTTTGAGATCCTTAGAGAGAAATTGGGATTAAGAAATTATTTAGTTGAGGGGGAGTGTTGAAATATTGGACTATTTGGTATCATTCAGCAGCTAAAAATTTTTCCAACAATTCTAGGCTAGTCTTAGTCACTGTAGGACTCATTTACTGCCTTAACTTTGCCACTTTCTCCAGATATATGATCTTATGATTATTCCTCTATAGTCAGGATCAAATTAGCACTATTACCAAACATTATGTACTAACCCTGAAACTGTTACAGAATGCTCCTGAATATTGAGAAACCCTCCCTACTTAGTGTTGCAGCTGTATTACTTCTACAAAGGTATAAATACTTAGCTTCTTTATGAATAAACAACAGTTCAACTATTATCACTACTTCTTGATAGGTTCCTTATATCCAAATCACTTCTTAAATTGCAACAGAATAATCATAAGGTCATAGATCTGATGAAAGCGGCAAAGTTAGAGCTGTAAATCAGTACCACAGTGACCAAGACAAGTCCAGAATTGTTAAGTAAATTTTTAGCAGCAGAATGACACCAAATTGTCCAATATATCAACACTGTATGTATGTAAGAAGATAAATAACAAGACAACTATTGAAATCAAGAATGAGCTGAGAGTGAAGAGATTTGCTGAGGAAGCCATGCAGGAATAATTTTGCAGGAATTTATGCAGTGCCGGCTGGATGTGTCTGTTTGTGCCTCAACTCTGGGCACCAAGAGATTTTGTTCAAGTTTTTGCCTCAAATGATTAATGTATTATGTGATATGTTAGTATACCTAGGTGGCTTCTGAGAGCAATATACACACAACTCATCCAGGCACCAGTTTCAAAGCATCAGACAGAGTGTAAGTGAACACCTTAAGGAATCAAAAGGTGAGCTTTAAGAGGAAGAGTACAGACCGCAAGCAACAGCGTCTAGATTGCACCAGCACACCTTGCTGAATTCCTTACCATCCCTTGCAACTTCATCATGCCAGCACACATCAGTTCAAACTATGCCAACACCCTTCACAAGAGTGCCCCACATTGTGTCAGCACATGTTGGGTCAATGCATGTGCTTCAGAGCAAAACCACCAGAACCTGCCCAACTGCCCATATATACACAAGTTCATTGGAGCAGGCCAAGGGATGTCAACAAGTGGCAACGGATGATGACCCAAATGAACTGCCTCTACCACCAGAGCCTTTGGCAGGTAAAAGAACATTTCAGTGCATAGAACTGCAGGCTGGTCCAGTAGCATCATCTGGAGTAATTAAGCGCAGCCAAGCAGCAGCATTGCACTCATCAACTAGGAAGCAAAATACTGACTACAAATACACCAGTAGTCAGGAGGACAGTCAACAAGGAAGTAGGTTAGGTGTGCAAAGTAAATTGCTAAAAAATGCTCCAGTAGTAATCCCTGTGCTACAAATAACTAGGAGAAGACAATGCAATTGCATTGAATCACAATTATTTGTCATAATTCAAACAATGCTTTTTTTTGCAGTCCAAATCAAGCCATCACAATTCAGTGATCAAAAATTTTTGATAAAAGCAATATCAAGGTTGTCTCACATTTGAGCAAGAACCCCTATAAATAAGCACCCTGCATATATATACATTATATGTTACACCAGTGCAGCCAATAGATCTGTTTTGCACCTATTCAATTGATTGCATGTTAGCAATGACACCTTGTCCAATCTCTAGAATCAGGGATTTACATGCACAATTGGTAAAACAGGATATTTGATGGTAAATCAGGTAGCTTGTGTATTGATCAAAGAGCCAATTGGGGCTGCCAGCTTCAGGATACTTTTGTACCACTTAGCCGCTGATATACCATCCAATTGGAGTGATGGTAATCAAAGTGAAAAGTAGCAGTGTAGTTTATAGTGTGATATACATATATATCCATTTACATTAAAAAAACATACCCAAATACCAGATTTTACCTACCATAATGGCAGTATCCAATTGCATATGTGATGCAAACATTACAAGTTGGTGCAATCATCCATGCTAACCTCATTGTGTCAGATTGTGCCATAGTGTGCAAGACTGTCCCACATGGTGCAAAATTGCCCAAGTGCAACCCTGCCTACTGGTAGCTATAATATTAGACATAATCATTCTTAGAGACCACAGATTGTGCTGCATGCTCTGGCATGGTACAATGGAACAAGTCTATTATCAACTTGCTCTTGCAATCACTTCCAATATCTCCAAGACTGTAACAACATGTTATGAGCCTCATGTTATCATTCTCTGCAATGTTTACTACTGCTTCTATTACTGAAATTTTTTCCTCTGCTGAAAAGTTGGATGGATCTAACTGCCAAGTATAGAAGGTGAAGATTAAGATGGTGCTAGAAAAAAGAGGCCTATTGGATATTGTTGTGGGCAAAGAATGCCCCCTTAAAAATGTGGGAGAGGAAGCCTTAAAGTACCAGAAGAAAGAACAAAGTGCCTTAAATGCATTTGCCTTGATGGCAAAAACAAATTTGCAATTCAAGGCTCAGCAGCAAAAACCACCAAGAATGCCAGGAAGGCATTAGAAAATGCATATCAGTCATGTTTGGCTGCTAAGAGAATGTATCTTAGACTAGAATTCTTTGTGACAAGGATGCTGCCTGGAGAGGAAATGAAAATCAATTAACAGAATTATCCTGCTGGTGGATGAGATGGAATATGTAGGTGTACCCACCACTGATGGGGATGTGATAGTACAATCCTGAATAGCCTGACAGTGAAGTTTTAGTGCCTTGTAATAGCCCTAAAATCCAGAACTGAGGATTTGACCTTAAGTTATATACAGGGAAGGCTCTAAGATGAAGAATTAAGAAAATAGTGCATCAATAAGAAGGAAGAAGAAAATGATTTAATAAGCAATAACAACCAAGAAAGGAGATACAGCTATATTTTGCCTTAGGTGGGATGAAGTATTAATCACTTTTCTTGATGGTTATACAAGAACATGTGGGTTTACTTCACAGAGACAAAGGAAGAATATCTATCAAACAAATCAATAATTAATACAGTAAGATCTATGATCCATGACCAAAAACTATCCAAAGATTTTTGGGTTGAATCAGTTGCCACAGCTAAATACCTTAAAAATGAGAGTCATAACAGAGTGCTTTGTGATCCTACTCCATTTTAAGCAAGGAATGAATACAGACCAAGCACAAAACATCAAAGAATATCTGGGTGTGCAACATATGCCAAGAGACTGCCTTAATATTAGTTGAATTTGAGCCACAAGTGTAAAATAAATACTTTTGCGCTGTTGAAATATTGGACTATTTGGTATCATTCTGCAGCTAAAAATTTACTTAACAATTCTGGACTGGTATTGGTCACTGTGGGACTAATTTACAGCTCTAACTTTGCCACTTTCTTCAGATCTATGATCCTATGATTATTCCCTTTTAGTCAGGATCAAATTAGCACTAATACTAACTATTATGTACTAACCCTGAAACTGTTACAGAATGCTCCCAAATACTGAGAAACCCTCCTTACTTAGTGTTACAGCTGTTTTACTTCTACAAAGGTATAAATACTGAGCTTCTTTATTAATAAACAACAGTTAAAATATTATCACTATTTCTTGATAGGTTCCTTATATCCAAAACACTTCTTAAATTGCAACATGGGCTACTGCAATGTGAGTAAAGCATAGAGATTCTACACTACCAAAGCAAAGATGCTGAGCAAGTCCAGGGGTATGTTATTTGATGAAAAGCCATTGTTTGCAAACAATGACATCAGATGATGACAGAAATTTGATCTCAAGTCCACTCATAGCCAGGGTTGAATCAGAGCAAATTGATGAGAATTTTTTTACTCCAGAGGACCGTACAGCTGTGCCTTAGCATGAAGCTGGAAGGGATCTTTTAGTATTAAATGCCAGGAGATTCAACTGGACAAGATATAGCCCAAGTACTATATCAATGAGGGTACAAACTTAGCCCATACCTACTCAGTCTATACTTATGAGCTCCAGGCTGTCAAAGAGGCTCTAAATAGCCCTCAGACAAAGCTTTGGAGATCTACAATGACCAAGGAGTATCAGGCCCAGATGAAACATCAAACATGAGACTTGGTCAAATTACCCAGCAACTAAAAATCATTTGGATGAGGAAGGGTCTTTAAGACAAATGCAAGGCTGATGGTACAATTCAAAGATACAAAGCAAGCCTTTTGACCAAAGGATACTCTCAAACAAAAGGGCTTGACTCTACTGAGACCTTTGCACAAGTAGCCAAGTTCAATTTCATTGGATTAATACTGGCTATTGCAGCCAAATATAAGCTTTTTATGCATCAAAAAGAGGTGAAAACTGCTTTTTAGAATGGAGAACTTGATAAGGACATGTACATAGACTAGCCTGATGGGTTTATTGTCCAAAAAAGCCTCTGTTTGGTTGGCAAGCTTAAAAATGCTCTATATGGTCTCAAACAATCACCAAGAGCCTGGATTTGCCAGATAGATTCTGATTTGGAGTATTGGACTTTCAAAAGGTGTAGAGTTGACTATAGTATATACTATGAGCCAGATTCAGCAAATCCAGCTCTATTAGTTTTATATGTGGATGATCTTATTGAGTCACCAATAAGCTAGAAGCATTGGAAGACATCAAATCCAGCCCATCTTAAGAGTTCAGGATGTCCAATCTAGGGGAACTCAGTTACTACTTAGGCATAAAGTTCTTCATGGACAGAAATACCCAGACTATCACCTCAAGTTAACCCAAGTATATTCAAGATATACTAAGGATGTATTAAATGGAAGACTGTAAACTAGCAGTTACTCTAATGGAGACAAACCTTAACCTGATCGAAACTCAGCCAAATCACAAGAGCTTGATGCCATCTGGAAGCCCTGACTTTTCTTATCAGTATATGATTTGCATTATTATGTATATCATTCTTGGAACACATCCAGATATCTCATTTACAGTGGGAGCTGTCTGCTAGCCTGATCAGAACTATGGATCTGATCATATTGCAGCAGTTAAGTGGATTTTTAGATACCTAGAAGGAAGTGCTGAAATCTGCTTAAGGTATTCCTACAAAGACTCAGAACAAGATCTTGTGGGATACTCCAATGCTGATTGGGGACAGAACGTGGAAGACAGAAGATCTGCCACAGGATACACCTTTCTTTACCATATAGGAGCACTATCATGGAATTCAAGAAAGCAATAAACCATAGCACTTTTTACCGCAGGGGCAGAGTATATGACTGCCTGTGAAGCTATAAAAGAAGCTATGTGGTTAAGGAAGCTCTTTAAAGATTTAGGCAATTTATCAAACCATTAGCTAGAGACAAGTTTGAATATCTTAGGTCCAAATTAGGACTGGTCAGTATGAACATAAGCTGAGTGGCAGTGTTGTAAAATTCATAATTCCACCTAAATATTCATCTAACTTAGTCTCTTTGATCATTACCTTCCAACTTCAGAGAATACTGACCAAGTACCTTGTTGGGATTTACTTAAAATATTTTCACCAAAGTATCAGGTACCCAAAACATGAAAATTCTCAAAGTTGTCCAAGCAGCCCCAAACTCTGCACACAAGCTCTTGGGACCTTGCTGAACCTATGCTACATGCTTTTTATGCCTGTTATATCCAAGAGAAAGCTGTAATAAAACACTTGAAAGAGTTAACTGAACCTAAGGGACAATTATGTGCAGAATCTTAGAATTGTTAAGAGTGACAAAAATACTAGCAGAGAGGTTCTGGTCTAGTACTAGTCTTGTACATTGCCAAGTTGGGCTATAAGTCAACAGAGTTGGTTTGCTATGCCAGCTAGGCTTTGTGTGCTTGGACTGCTTGATATGTTAGGCTTGGGTAGGAACTAGAATGTAATTGTTGCATTCTTAATTTTGCTGAGACACAATCTTAAGTTTGTTGAGACACACACAAAACCAAAAGGTTCAGTAAGCTTTATTTATATGCTTCTGATCAAGCTGAATTAGGTATCCCCAAGTGACTGGACTAAAAGAAATCTGCTGGGGTGTTGATAAGTGCATAAGATAAATGAAAACTTGCATCATTAATCAGCTGATATCTTGGCAACTGCTGAGTGGTTTGATAGATCTCAGATGACTAATCACTGGAAAAGACTTAGCAGATCAGTTGAGGATATAATGCCATATGAAAATTGATAAGGTGTGACAGCTAAAAATAGATTCTGAGAAGTGATAAAATAAAATATAACTGGAATTAGTTATGTTTGGGTTAGGGAAAATCAGCTAGGGTACTATATTTTCTAGCAGAATAAAATTGGCTATGTTTTGAGTGTTGATGCACAAAATGCCAACACCATGTAAGAGCATAAGTACTGCTTTTACATTTGATGAACTGGTAAGTGAAGACTGTTATGAGAGTCTTGAAGATATTGGAAGTGATAGGGAGAACAAGTAGATTATGTGGTTTTCACTTAACAATCTATTGAATGTAAAAGTAGTATTAGTACTTTTCCATGGTCTTGGTATAAAAAACATGTAGAATGGGCTAAGAAAGGTCCCAAGAACATGTGTGCAAAGTTTGGGGCTGTTTGGACAACTTTGAGAATTTTGATGCTCTGGGTACCTAGTGTTTTGGTGAAAATATTCTAAATAGGTTTCAACAAGGAATTTAGTCAGTATTCTCTAATATTTGAAGTTAATGATCTAGGTGACTAAGCTGGGTGAATGTTTAGGTGTAATCACAAATTTTACAACACTCCTGCTCAGCTAAATGTTCAAACTGACTAGTCCTAATTCTGTTGTAAAAATTTGTATTTCCACCTAAATATTCACCTAACTTAGTCACTTAGATCATTATCTTCATATCCTAGAAAATACTGACAAAATTCCTTGTTGGGATTTACATAGAATATTTTCACCAAAATACCAGGTACCCAGAGCATCAAAATTCTCAAAGTTGTCCAAACAGCCTCAAACATTGCACACATGTTCTTGGGACCTTCCTTAGCCTATTCTACATGTTTGTAATGCCAAGACTATGTAAAAGTATAAATACTACTTTTACATTCAATAAATCATTAAGTGAAAACCACATAATCTACCTGTTCTCCCAATCATTTTCACAATTTCCAAGACTCTTACAACAGGTTATGAGCCTTGAGCTGTCACTCCCTGCAATGTCTACTACTTGTATTACTGGAATTTTTCCCTCTGCTGAAAAGTTAGATGGATCTAACTACCAAGTGTGGAAGGGAAGATGAAGATGCTGCTACAAGAAAGAGGCCTTTGGGATACTGTCATGGGAGAAGAATGCCCTCCTAAGAGCATGGGAGAGGAAGCCTTCAAGTATCAGAAGAAAGAACAAAGTGCCTTTAACTGCATTTGCCTTAATGTTTAAGACAAATTGCTAATTCAATGCTTAAAAGCAAAAATGGCAAAGAATGCCTGGAAGGCATTAAAAGACACCTACCAGTCATGTTCAGCTGCTAAGAAAATGTATCTGAGATGAAGATTCTTCACTACAAAGATGCTGCCAGGAGAAGAAATGAAAAATCTAATTAACATATTTACCCTGTTGATAGATCAGATGGAATTGGTGGGCGTACCAACTACTGATGAGGATGTGATAGTTACCATCCTGAATATCCTGACAGACAAGCTTCAGGGCCTTGTATCAGCCCTAGAGTCCAGAACTGATGATTTAACCTTAAATTACATATATGGAAGGCTCCTGGATGAATAATTAAGAAAATCAAGCATGATAAGAAGGAAGAAGAAGATTCTTTAATAAGCAATGATAATCAACAAAGGAGGTACCCAAAACCCTACAAAGGCAACAGCAACCTGTTTTGTAACTACTGCAAAAGGAAAGGACACACATCAGACCGGTGTCTCAAAAAGAAAGATAATCAGCAAAAGAAGCCTGAATATGAAAATGCTGCAACAACTGAAGATAGACCATGCATATCTGCACTAATATGACCACAAACAAGGATTATCCAAGGTGGTGTATTGACTCTCTAGCATCTCAACAATTTACACACCAAAAAGAACTTTTTACCCAATATCAAGAAATTCCAATTAAGAAGGTGTTCATAGGTGACAGTAAAACACTTGATGCAGTGGGAGCAGAAGCTATCCAAGTAAACCTAAGAAGCAATGCAGGAAGCCATACACGGACTTTCAACAAATTACTCTATGTACCAGAAATAGCCAAGAACCTACTATCTGTAAGCAAGGCCACTGCAGAAGGACTCAGTTTCAGCTTTGATAATTCTGGATGCAAGATCACTGATTGAAATGGTGCCAATATTGCTTTGGATAGCAAAGATCAGAATCTATACAAGTTGACTTATGTTCCATCATATTTGGAAGCCAATATAAGTAACTTAAATGAAGAAACACCAATGCTTTGGCACAGGAGATTTGGGCACATCAATTCTGAATTTTTGCTCAAAATGATCAAAGATCAGCTAATTTCTGGAGTGAAAATTGATCCCCCAGCTCATATGGAGCACTGTGAAGCCTGCATATATGAGAAACAAGCCAGACAACCATTCAAGAGCTCTGGGTCAATCAAAACTAAGAAAAATTAGATCTGATTCACTCTGATCTGTGTGGACCTATGCAAGATTTATCCTTAAGCAGGATGAAGTATTTAATCACTTTTATTGATGATTATACAAGATACACATGGGTCTACTGCAAGAAGAGAAAGGAAGAAGCTCTGTCTAAGTTCAGGGAGTTTAAGGCTATAATGAAAAGAGAAACTGGTAAAAAAATCAAGAAAATTTGCTCTGACAATGGTGGAGAATATACCTCAAAACTCTTCATCCACTTCTGCATAATTCATGGGATAAAGCAAGAGACTACTGTACCATACTCCCCACAGCAAAATTGAGTAGCAGAATGTGCTAACAGATCAATAATTGCTTTGGCAAGATCTATGCTCCATGATCAAAAATTATCCTATGAATTTAGGGCAGAATCAGTTGCCACTGCTGCATATCTTAAAAATAGGACTCATAACAGAATACTTTATGATTCTACTCCATTTGAAGCATGGAATGGATACAGGTCAAGTGCAGAACATCTAAGAATATTTGGGTGTACAGCATATGCCAGGAAACAGCCCAGAAATCAGTCAAATTTGAGCCAAAAAGTGTAGAATGCATACTTTTGGGCTACTGCAATGATAGTAAAGCATACAGACTCAACAATACCAAAGCAAAGAAGTCAATCAAGTCCAGGGATGTGCTGTTTGATTTAAACTCAAAATTTTCACAAAAAATGATATCAGATGATGACAAAAATCTGATCTCAAATCCACCAATTGTCAGGATTGAATCCAAGCAAAACAATGAAATTTTTTCACTCCAGAGGACTCTACAACCATGGTACAGCCAGAATCAGTGCCCAGGAATATCCCAGAAGTGAACATTCCAGTAACAAATGCCCAGAGATCCAATCAAACAAGAAATGGCCCAAATCACTATATCAATGAGTGTACAAACTTAACTTATGCCTATTCAGTCCATATTGATGAGCCCCAGACTGTAAAAGAGGCCCGAAATAGCCTGCAGACAAAATTTTAGAGATCTGCAATAACTGAGGAATATCAGGCCCTGATGGAAAATCAAACTTGTGACTTAGTCAAATTACCAATCAACCAAAAATCAATTGGGTGCAGATGGGTCTTCAAGCCAAAATACAAGGCTGATGGTACAGTTGAAATATATAAAGCAAGACTTGTGGCCAAAGGATACTCTCAAACAAAAGGACTTGACTATACTGAGACCTTTGCACCAGTAGCCAGGTTTAATTCCATCAGATGAATATTGGCTATTGCAGCCAAATATAAGTTTTTAATTCATTAGATGGATGTAAAAGCTGCATTTTTGAATGAAGAACTTGATGAGGATATGTATATGGGCCAGCCTGATGGGTTTGTTGACAAAGATAACCCCCATTTGGTCTGCAAGCTTAAAAAGTCACTGTACAGTCTCAAACAATCACCAAGAGCCTGGAATTGCAAGATAGATTCTTATTTGGAATCTATGAGTTTTGTAAGGAGTAATGCTGACTATAGTATATACTATAAGCCAGATAGAGCAAATCCGGTTCTATTAGCTCCATATGTGGATGACCTTATTATAGCCACCAATAACCTAGAAACATTGGAAGAGACAAAATCCAGCCTATCTAAGGGGTTAAAGATATCTGATCCAGGAGAACTCGGTTGCTACTTAGGGAGTAAGTTCTCCATAGACAGAAGTACCCAGACTATTTCCCTAACCAATCCAAGTGTATTCAAGATATATTAAAGAAGTACAAAATGGAAGACTGTAAACCGGCAGCTACCCCAATGAAGACAAACCTTAACTTGGTCAAAACTCAACCAAGTAAAGAGAGCTTGGTGCCATCTGAAAACCCTGACTTTCCTTATCAGTCTATTGCTGGCATTCTGATGTATATCATGCTTGGAACATGTCCAGATATCTCATATTCAATAGGAGTTGTCAGCCAACATAATCAGAACTATGGTTTGGATCATATTGCAGTAGTTAGGCAGATTTTTAGATACCTAAAAGGAACAGCAGATATCTGCTTAAGATACACTTATAAGATCTCAGAACAGGATCTTGTGGGATACTCTGATGCCAATTGGGGACAAAATTTAGAAGACAGAAGATCCACCACAGGATACACCTTTCCTTACTGTAAAGGAGCAATTTCATGGAATTTAAGAAAGCAACCTACTGTAGCACTTTCTACCACAGAGGCCAAGTATATGGCAGCCTGTGAAGCTACAAAAGAAGCAGTGTGGTTAAGAAAGCTTTTATAGATTTAGGCCTATATCAAAAAATGCCTATTACTTTATTTCAAGATAATCAAGGATATATTCAATTAGGTAGAAATCCAACTTTTCATGCTAGAACCAAGCACACAGATGTTAGACTTCATTGCATAAGTGAAGCTATAGAAAATAACTTAGTTAGCTTAATTTACTGTCCTACAGATGAAATGATTGCAGACATATTTACCTAACCATTAGCTAGAGACAAGATTGAATATCTTAGGTTAAAATTAGGACTAGTCAGTATAAACATTAAGCTGAGTGGGAGTGTTGTAAGAACTTGTATTTCCACCTAAATATTCACCTAACTTAGTTGCTTAGATCATTACCTTCATATCCTAGAGAATACTGACCTAATTCCTTGTTGGGATTTACTTAGAATATTTTCACCAAAATATCAGGTACCCAGAACATGAAAATTCTCAGAGTTGTTCAAATAGCCCCAAACTTTGCACACATGTTCTTGGAACCTTCCTTAACCTATTCTACATGTTTGTAATGCCAAGACTATGTAGAAGTATAAATACTACTTTTACATTGAATAGATCATTATGTGGAACCACATAATCTACTTGTTCTCCCAATCACTTCCAATATCTCCAAGACTCTTACAACAAATTCTAAGATATTCATACTTGACTCTAGCTAATGGCTTGGTAAGTATGTCTGCAAGCATTTCATGTGAAGGACAGTAAACCAAGCTAACTAAGCTATTCTCTTTAGCTTCACAAATGAAATGATGTATAGTATCTATGGTCTTAGTACTAGCATGAAAAGTTGGATTTCTACCTAATTATATGCATCCTTGATTATCTTGGAATAAAGTCATATGCATATTTGACATAGGCCTAAATATGTAAAGCTTTCTTAGCCACATTGCTTCTCTTGTAGCTTCACAGGCTGCCATATACTCTGCCTCTGTGGTAGACAGTGCTATAGTAGGTTGCTTTCTTGAATTCCATGAAATTGCTCCTTGACAGTAAAGAAAGGTGTATCCTGTGGTGGAACTACTGTGCTCAGATTTTGTCCCTGATCAGCATCAGTGTATCCCGCAAGATCCTGTTCTGGATTCTTGTAAGTGTACTTTAAGCAGATATCAGCAGTTCCTTTCAGATATCTAAAAATCTGCTTAACTGCTGCAATATGATCAGATCCATAGTTCTGATTATGTTGGCAGACAACACCCACTGAATATGAGACATCTGGATGCGTTCCAAGCATAATATTCATCAGACTGCTGATCACAGATTGATAAGGAAAGTCAGGACTTTCAGATGGATCTAAGCTCTCTTGATTTAGTTGAGTTTTGACCATGTTGGGGCTTGTCTCCACTGTGATAACCGCTAGTTTACAGTCTTTAATATACCACTTCCTTGATATATCTTGAATATACTTGTATTGGCTTAGGGTGATAGTCTGGGTCTTCTGTCTATGGAGAAGTTCATGTCTAAGTAGTAACTGAGTTCTCTCAGATTAGACATCCTGAATGCTTTTGATGGGCTGGATTTAGTCTGTTCCAATGTTGCTAAGTTATTGGTGGCTATGAAAAGGTCATCCACATATAAAGCCAATAGAGCTGTATTTGCGCTATCTGGCTTATAGTACATTCTATAGTCAGCATTACTCCTTTGAGGCTCAAAGATTCCAAATAACAATCTATCTTGGAATTACAGGCTCTTGGTGAATGTGTGAGACCACGTAAAGATTTTTTAAGCTTTCAGACCAAATAGGGGTTATCTTGGTCAACAAATCCATCAGGTTGGTCCATATACATGTCCTCATCAAGTTCTCCATTTAAAAATGCAGCTTTTACATCCATCTGATGAATAAGAAACTTGTGTTTGGCTGCAATAGCCATTATTAAACTTGGCTACCAGTGCAAAGGTCTCAGTAAAGTCAAGTCCTTTTGCTTGAGAGTATTCTTTGGACACAAGTCTTGCTTTGTATCTATCAATTGTACCTCTAGTCTTGTACTTTGTCTTAAAGGCCCATCTGCATCCAATTGATTTTTGATTCATTGGTAATTTGACTAAATTCTAAGTTTGATTTTCCATTAGGGCCTGATACTCCTCAATCATTGCAGATCTCCAAAACTTTGTCTGAGGGCTACTTAGGGCTTCTTTTAGAGTCTGGGGCTCATCAAGATGGACTGAATAGGTATAGCTAAGTTTGTACTATCATTGATATAGTAATTTGGGCTTTTTTTGTCTGGTTGAATCTCCAGGCATTTGATACTGGAATGATCACTTCAGGGATATTCCTGGGCACTGATTCACACTGAACCATGGTTTTAAAGTCCTCTGGAGTGAAAAGCTTTCATTGTTTTGCTATGATTCAATCATGACTATTAGTGGATCTGATATCAAATATTTTGTCATTATCTCATGTCATTTTTTGTGATAATCTGAATTTTGATCAGACAACACATCCCTGGACTTGCTCAGCTTCTGTGCTATAGTACTTTAGAGTCTCTATGCCTTACTATCATTGCAGTAGCCCAAAAATATACTTTTTCACTTTTTGGCTCTTAGTTTGGCTGATTCACAGACAGGATCTTGGCATGTGCTGTACACACATATATTCAGAGATGTTCTGCACTTATTCTGTATCCATACCATGCTTCAAATGGAGTAGAATCACAAAGTATTCTGTTATGACTCCTACTTTTAAGGTATATAGCTGTGGCAACTGAATCTGCCCAAAAATCATAGGATAAATTATGATCAAGTATAATTGATCCTGCCTTATCAGCTATTGATCTGTTTACACATTCTGCTACTCCATTTTGCTCTGGGGAGTATGGTACAGTAGTCTCTTGCTTTATCCCATGAATTTTGCAGAAGTTGATGAAGAGTTTTGAGGTATATTTTCCACCATTGTCAGAGAAAATTTTCTTGAATTTTTTCACCAGTTTCTCTCTCCACCATGTCTTCAAGCTTCCTGAGCTTAGGTATAGCTTTTTCCTTTCTTTCCATGCAATAGACCCATGAGTATCTTGTATAATCATCAATAAAAGTGATTGAATACTACATCCCTCCTAAGGATAAATTTTACCCAGGTCCACACAGATCTCAGTGAATTAGATTTTATTTTTCTTACTTTTAATTAGCCCAGAGCTCTTGAACAGTCTTCTGGCTTGATTTCCATATATGCAGGCCTGATGGTGCTCTAAACTAGATGGGGTATCACCTTTTACTCTGGATATTAGCTGACCTTTGATCATTTTGTGCAGATAATCAAAATTGATGTGCCCAAGTCTCCTGTGTCAAGGCATTGGTGCTTCTTCATTTAAGTCACTTATGTTGGCTTTCAGATATGATGGAACATAAGTCAACTTGTATAGATTCTGATCTTTGGTATCCAAAGCAATATGGGCGGTATTTTGATCAGTGATCCTGCATCCAGAATTGTCAAAGCTGAAGTAGAGTCCTTCTGCAGTTGCCTTGCTTACAAATAGTAGGCTCTTGGCTATTTCTGGCTCATAGAGTACTTCTTTAAAGGTCAGTGTATAGCTGCCTTCACTGCTTCTGAGGTTTACTTGGAGAGCTCCTGGTATTATGAATAGACACAAGGCAGGAGAGTAGGGCTAGTCAAGGCAGGACCAAGAAAGGACTTAGGTGTGGATCAATAAGGCAAGGCGGATTTCCAAGGCAAGGCTGTTTATTCAAGACCTGTGTTTATCAGACTGAGGAATACATAAGGGGGTATAGGACTATATATACTTTTTGGCAATATGGATTCCAAGAGATATTGGCTAATACTGATGGGGTTCTGGGGTGAGGCACAGTAGGTGTGCCAAGATAGAATATACTAAAGAACAGACTGGAATATCACAGGGAGATATGTCAGGGGTCAGCTGATCATGCAACTAGGCCATGTGACATGTAGTTACCATATATACCAATCCCCCTGCGGTGGGTAGGTGGAGGGGGTGGGGCACTTGGTTGCTTCTCCCCCCCTCATCCAAAGGATGGGGGGATGGGGATTGGGAACCAATTAAAAGCCACTTATACATTGTTGTGATGAAAAATTTTGACCAAGTTTTTTGTGAAACCTGGGGTGCAATTATTTTTCAACGGTCTCTAGACAGTGTTGTGACAAGATCAGTACCTCTTAGTCACAAACATCAACTTTGTGGCGCCCTTTTGCCGGGATAATCTCAATAACTTTTCATAGGGTATGATGTTCAGTTGCTCTTGTGGGGTAGTGACTACTCTTCTTGGCATAAGTCCAGGCTTCACTTGCTTAAAGAGAAGATCATCTTTGAGATAGTAGTGGTGTGCCTTCTTCCAGAGCTTTCTAAACTCCTGAATTTCCATCCAACTAGGTTTCTTAAGTGTCCTTAGATATTCCTTGATCAGACTCCAGGTAGTTGTCTCTTGGTCTTTGATGGCATTCTGTTGGATCTCTGCATCAATAATATCATCAAAGTGAGGGTCCAAGTCTTCAAATAATTGTGGCCCCTTCCTGGAGAGTGCATCAGCCACAACATTTGTCTTGCCAGTGATATGTCTGACCTCAAAGTCAAACATTTTCAGCAATGCCATCCATTGGTTTGTGATCTGTGAGTATCCTTGTTGTCTAGGAGAGAATAGGCAACTCTCATGTCTGCCGGCATAGCAGTTGCCATCTTCATCATTGTGGCCAATTAGTGCTCCACCTCCTGTAGGGCTTGCATCCACTGTCAAAATAGGTGGGCATTCAGTGTTCTGATAGTCAAGAGGTCTTAGAATTGGTGGAGATACTAAGGCCTCTTTCAGTAATTGCATGGCTTCTTCTTGCTCTTCTCCCCAGGTAAATGGTGTATTCTTTCTCTGTAGTTGGTAGATTGGTTCTGCTATTGCAGAAAATCTTGGGATCCAGATCCTAAAGTACCTACAAGCTGCCACAAAGCCACAAGCTTGTGTCAGATTTGTGGGGGTAGGCCAGTTGCATATCTTTTGTGTCTTGGAGTCTCCAGGTGAACAACCAAAGGTGTTGCATTTTTGTCCAACAATGGATATCTCTGATACACCAATTCTGCTTTTCCCACCACTGATGGTGAGTCCAGTTTCTTGAATGACTCCTAATATGGCATCATTGTCTGAGATATTGTCATAGACAAACTTTCTTACTCCAGGCATAACTTCAGTGGTGTCCTGGAATTTTGGTCCTTTGATTCCTATGTCCTCAACAAAGACAGCAAGTTTCTCAGGTATAAACTGATACAGCACATTCACCATGCATCTCTGGAACTGAGCCATGGAGTTTGTAGCCCCTTGGCTTAGTCTTGTCATCCTCAACAGTCCATATGGTGTCTGGAGTGCAAACATATCTCTTGATGTCTCATCAAGGGGGATCTGGTCTTATCCTGAGTAGAGATTGTATGTTGAGTAGATGGAGTGGCCACTCAAGCTTTCTGCAAAGTCATCAATAGATGGAGGTATAGCAGCATCTCTGATAGTGACAGCATTTGCAGGTTGCATGTCTTGAATGAATTGGAGCTTTCCATTCTTCTTTTTGGTCACAAACCATCTGTTAACATAAGGTCCATGGCAAGATTCTATGATACCAGCTTCTATCTTCTTCTTAAGTAGGTTGTGCACATCAACTTGGAGTCCTCTGGGCAGTGGGTAAGGCTTAAATGACCAGGGTGTGTGGGGCACTGTATGAGTCTTGATAGGTTTTTCAACCAATGTCTTTAATAGTCCCATCTCCTTGTCATTATATGAGAAGACCTTATCATGCCTTTTCAAGGTTTCATCAAATAATGGTATCTCCTCTAGTGTTAGGTTTCCATCACCAATGATAAGTTGCTTAAGTCTCTCAGGTGTAAGTTGTATATCTTCTAGTGTTTCTTCTGGTGGTCTAATGTAATCAGCAGGTCAAGGACCATTGATCAAAGGTGTAAGTGATGGTCTAATCTTCTGTTTTACCATCTTGTATTCTGTTCAAACCATGGCTCTCCGCTCCTGTATACCTAATGAGCAGCTCAAAATGTTGGGGTGCATATTGTCAGACTCCTTGTCTTCTTCTATAATAAGATGTGTCTTCTGGCAAGCAGTATGTGTCCTCTTATTGTTGTGTGTTAAACCACAGAAGGTCAACTGTAGCCCTGGGTTGGATCCTTGTATGGTGTACCATACTGACCCATTGGAATAGTTGGTAGTTGTAGCCTTGGTACTGGTTTCCCATGGTCTACCTAGCAGAAGGTCAAAGTTTGCCTTCTGGCAGATGAAGAGGGGAAGCCAGACCCTGATTCCTTGTACCTCAATAGGAAACTTGTGCACTACACCATAGAGTGGACTGGATAATGAGTTTGCATCAGTCATGTTCCATCCAATATCTCTATCAACAGGCAGTAGCTCCTTGCTTCTGAGTCACTTTCAGAAGTCTAGCGGCATAACACAAGTCTCTGAGCCACTGTCAATATGGCAGTTAACAGGGTCATCATATATATACCCTTTCCCCACAGCAGTTGCAACTGAGTAAAAGGTCTAATATTCAGTAGTGTTGTCATCCTTTTGGTGGTCTTCATGGTTTGTCTGAATTATATGGGTATCCATATGTTCAATGGCTTGTTGTCTTGTTCTTAGCTGCTCATCAATGGTCTTCCTAACAGATGGTGATACACTCATGATTTCTCCAACCAACAATGGGAGGTTCAGCTTCAGCAGCTTCTCAGTAATCAGTTGAGGGCTTGAGTATCTTGCTATCTTTGAGGTCATCTGAAAGTGAGGCAATGGATCTTGGGTGGGCAGCATACTAGGCCTCTTGTTAACAACAACCTCAGGTTCTTCAAATTGTAGACTTCTAAGGATGGGTTTGGCAGGTTCTTCAGGGAGGTGTCTTTTGGTAGCAAAGGCATCAACTTTGTATTGTCTGTTGTCAGGGCTGCTTGGATGCACTGTATGAGTTCCAATAGGGGCATCAACAGTAATCTTTCTGGTTACTGAGTCAGATTTCTGGAAAAGGGCTCTCATCCCTCCTCTTTGAAAATTAGTAGGAATCCTTCTTCCTTCCTTGTCAGCAAGCATTCCATCAGCATCAAACTGCACTGCTCCTTCTCTGAGTAGCTGACTAAGCTCTGAGCATTCTTGTCTGGCATGTTGAGTAGAGTCACACCAGATGCAGTGTCTGGGCAAAGGTCTTTGGCCCTCAGTAGCTACCTCAACTGAGCCATTAATCTTGAGGGCTAGCTTTTGTAGCTGCTCAGCAAGTTGGTCAATTCTGTTGGTAGTGTAGGTCTGATTGTCAGCAACAGCACTCCTTGGCACCTTGGTTGACTGGTCTGGCAGATTAGATGTCAGGAGTCACATAAAGGTGGAAGTTTACTTTGCTTCTAGAAGAACACATTTCATCTCTGCAAAGCAAGGAATGCTTGACTTGTCATCCTTGGCTGCATGTAAGTCAACTTTCCTTGCCAAGTCCTGGGGAAGCCCTTGTGCAAGGTAAAGTGTCATGCTAAACTCAGTTATAGCCTGGGACTCTAGGAGTGGCTAGGCCATATCTTCATATTGTTGAATGAACTCTTCAAGTGGTAGCTTGGAAATCCCAGTCCTTCCAAAGTGTCTGAGGTCTTCAATTCCATAGTATATCTGGGGCTACCATACTTGGTCTGTAGGTAGATCTTCATAAAGGCCCAGTCAGTGAGAATGTCTCCTGTCTGAGATGCTTAGTGGTACTATCATTGGTGCAGTAGTAGGGGAAGTCTTCAGCCATTTCTTGTTCAGATAAGCTGAACATCTTGCAGAGCTTCTCCCATTTGAATATGAAGCCTTCCACATTCTTTCCATCAAACTGTGGGGCTCCATGTGAGAGTGGTAATGGCACAGAGTTCATTTTGGCCAGGTAGGTTGGTGTTGTAATCTTGATAATATTGGTAGTCTCTTTTCAATAAGTGGATAACAGCTCAAATCTTCAGGTAAATCTTATTGGGCCCTAGGGAGCTTGTATGAACCCCCCACGTTAGGTGCCAAGTATGTGGTGGTGTATAAGTCCAAGGGAGAGATACATCCAACACTTCTCAAGTGTTTTGTGTGTGGGGTGTTCACTGGGTGCAATAACCTCTGGCAAAAGCTTGCTTGTAATACTTGGGTTCTGTCTCTAATCTAATGTGGTAGGGAATAAAGCCACAAGCTTGTCAAGGGAAAACTATTGAGCTGCAATCCTCAACTTAGTTTGCATCTTAACAAAAGTATGTGCTGGGTTCAGCATTCATTGAGATGACAATGTACTGAAGCTCCCGGAGTCAAAACAACTGTAAACTCCACCAGCAGGGACTTGATAAGAATGCAGCTGTGGTCAATAGTTATAAAGACAGAAAAGTATCTTTACCTGTACAAGAACAAACTTGGGAAAGAATCAAATATAATAAAAGATACCTACTCTGAGTATTCCTCACAAGCAGTGCCTCCAAGGTCAGTTTGCTGTCAGCATGGTTTCCTGGGAGTGTCCTGTGGTCTGGGGTTGGAAGTTCAGGTAGCAGCAGGTAGCAGTGATCACACTAATCAACAAGTTGGTATATTAATAAAAGGGATGATGATTTATTGTTGAGTCATAGCCTCCCTTATATACTTTTCTAACTGGCTAAGTGATTACTGATTATGGTGTTCCGGAAGGTTCCAGATATCAGTAGAAATCTTAATGACATCAGAATGACCTAAGAATGTTCTCAGTAGGTGCCAGAAGATTTTAAGAGACACAGCACATCCAACCAATCAGGAATCAGTATTCTGAAACCTGTGTAACAAAGGGATACCATATATGGTATGGGAATGGTAGGGATGGTAACACAGGTTGACCATGTGTCATGGGTACTGGAGCAGGTACCTGCCTAATATAGAAGCACTTAAAGCTAGTAATCTTACATAAAGTGTGGGGTAACTTATGCACTAAGGTAAGCAGGTGTGATAGTCAACTGGCTTACGGGATAGTACTGATCAGGTAAGACAAATTGGATAAAACTAAAATAAGTGTAGTAGAGATATAGGGAAGTAGAAAATATGGGATTGAGCACATCTGTCAGTGGGTGTCACTGTCACCCCACTATAACATCCTGGTCTTCAGCTGGCACTGCAAAGTCTAGCTCCTCATCTTCCAGTCTTTGCAATAAATCCTTGCAATATTCCAGTGCAATTTCTTGAGCACTGCTCTTGAAGAAGTGCTGCAACCTCTTGGTATTCCTATTGATGTTCCAAAGCTCCACTGAAGGCATTGCAATAATCTTTTAAGCTCTTGACATTGTAGCCTTGTCTGTCAGTGGGATATCCACTCTGTCATCAATGGAGGCTGCAGAGGCTGTGGAGGCTGTGGATGCTGTGGTAGATAAATTGCCTTTTTCAGCAAACTCATCTACCTTGCTTGAGTGTAGCTCAACTGGCTGCACTTCCAACTCTTGTGAAAACAGCTGTTTTCTTGTTGGTAATTCTTCTTGGCTATGATGGGATTCAGTCTGTTCCTGGCTTGCAGCATTAATTGGCAAGAGCTGCAGTTTTTTGCATGCCTCCCTGTCTCAGGCTTGGGTAGACATTTCTCCCTTTACCTTTTCCTTTATTGCAGCCAGATCTTTCACTGCTACTTTGTCTGAGCGCCTCTTGTAAAGAACTACGTTTTCTACTAGATAAATTTTGCTCAGACACATCTGTTTTGGCCTGCTTGTCCCTTGCTGGCACTCATCTGGCAACCTGACATTTCCTTTCAGCTTGTTTTGAGCTGTCACCATAGTTGTGACAAGCTCCTGTAAAAGCAGTGTAGTGGGGTGACAGTGACACCCACTGACAGATGTGCTCATTCCCTTATTCTCTACTCTCCTATATCTCTACTACACTTATTTTAGTTTTATCCCATTTGTCTTACCCAATCAGTACTATCCCATAAGCCAGTTGACTATCACACCTGCTTACCTTATTGCATAAGCTACCCCTCACTTTATGTAGATTACTAGCTATAAGTGCTTCTATATTAGGCAAGTACCCGCGCCAGTACCTGTGACACATGATCAAACCCATGTTACCATCCCTACCATTTTCATACCATATATGGTGTCCCCATGTTACACAGGTTTCAGAATACTGATTCCTGATTGGTTGGATGTGCTGTGTCTCTTAGAACCTTCCAGCACCTACTTAGAACATCCTTAGGTTGTTCTGATGTCATTAAGATTTCTATTGATATCTGGAACCTTCTGGAACACCATAATCAGTAATCACTTAGCCAGTAAGAAAAGTATATAAGGGAGGCTATGACTCAACAATAAATTATCATCCCTTTTATTAATATACCAACTTGTTGATTAGTGTGATCACTGCTACCTGCTGCTACCTGAACTTCCAACCCCAGACCACAGGACACTCCCAGGAAACCATGCTGACAGCAAACTGACCTTGGAGGCACTGCTTGTGAGGAATACTCAGAGTAGGTATCTTTTATTATATTTTGATTCTTTCCCAAGTTTGTTCTTGTACAGGCAAAGATACTTTTCTGTCTTTGTAACTATTGACCACAGCTGCATTCTTATCAAGTCCCTGCTTGTGGAGTTTACAGTTGTTTTGACTTTGGAAGCTTTAGTACATTGTCATCTCAAAGGATGCTGAACCCAGCACATACTTTTGTTTAGACACCAACTAAGTTGGGGATTGTAGCTCAATAGTTTTCCCTTGACAAGCTTGTGGCTTTATTCCCCTTCACATTAGATTAGAGACAGAACCCAAGTATTCCTAGCAAGCTTTTGCCAGAGGTTATCGCACCCAGTGAACACCCCACACACAAAACACTTGAGAAGTGTTGGACGTATCTCTCCCTTGGACCTATACACCACCACAGCGGCTGGTTTTTATCACTGCCAGGTCCTTCACTGCTACTTTGATTGGGTGCTTTTTGAGTGGTACTATGCTTTTTCCTTGATAAATTTTTGCTGGTGCATCCATGTCTGCCTGCTTGTCCCAAATTAGCACGCTTCTAGCTGCCTTACGTCTCTTTGATGCTTGTCCAGAGCTTTTGGCCTTGCTTGTAATGGGCTCTTGAGGAAGCTGCTGGCTTTTAGCCATGGCACCCTTGCTCTTCTGCCTTTGATAGTTTCTGCTATTCTTGAGATACTTTCTTAGTATACCAATGCTGGCCCAAAATCTTTTTGCCTGTTTGAGTCCAGGATAATGCTCATGAAAAAAGTCAAGTGCATTCTGCTTGGCCTTGAGTTCCTGATGGTCCCATGGTATGCTGGCCTCATGGTGATGGCATGCTAGACTTCTGACGGCCCCTTGTATATTAGCCCACTCTTCATTATTGCACTCAATGGCTTCATGGATCTTTAATGTCTTTTGATTTTTAGGCTTTAGTATAAACATCACGTTGTCTCCCTCCCATGCTGTGATAGGTTGTTCTGTGGGCTCTATCTTTGGGCACTGTTGTTGTGCTTCATAGACTGTGTGGTGTTCCTCTGCTGTTACATTGAGAAATGGCTCAATTCTTGGCTGTGACATTGAGCTACTTGAGTTTGTTCTTTGCAGCAAAGATACTGCTTTCTGTTCCTGGGATATTGATTGCTCTACACATATTATCCGCTTGTCCTGTTTCTGGACTATTTCCTGCTTTCTATGGGCTATTGCATCTATCCTATCAGCCACTGCACCTAATTGCATCATTAATGCTTTTGTATGTGCTGAAAACATGCTTGCTAATATGGGTGGTGGTGATGTTATCATAGCCACTTGCTGATCTTCAACTGAGGGTACTGCATTTGCTACATTCTCATCTGCCTGAGTATAATGGTCAGATTGTAGCTCTGCAGAGGTTCTCAATTGCCTACTTGCCTGAGAGCCTGAGGGGTCCACATTATTGCCTTCAATGGGCACACTGTTCACAGGGCCTTTTTTGGATGTAGCCCCACTTGTTGCACTGAATGTCTAAGCAAGCTGTTCTCCAACTGTTCTTCTGTTGCCATCAGTGGTGGGGTTTTGCTGAGAACCAGACAACTTTGCTTTATTATTTGGCACTATATGTATGGAAGTGAGTCAAACCAAAGGGGAAATAGTGTTACATATACATGTGTATGTGGTGCCACAACTTTACTTATAATGCTTACTATGGTGGGTCACATTGAATCTTGCATTCATGTAGGTGCAGTGTCACAAATACAAGACTGTCTTAAGTTCACATAAGTGTTGACCAAAAAGTGTTGTAATAGCATTATGTTGTCGAAGGTCAAACTGTTTGCCCCATGGACAAGACTACTTTGACTCAACGCCGTATGAGAAGAGAAAAAAGACCATGTGGCTATTGTGGCAAGCCTCTCAGCCATGAAGCATGCAGACAGCATAGAAAGTATTACAAGGATCACAGCTAGTGTTTTGCCACCCAAGTCATATTTGACCATTCATTGGTGACTATTGTACCAACATTATCTTGCTGGCCAGTTGATACTTTTATATCAGCACCTGGCCGTCTTTGTCACCTTGTGCAAACTGAGTCAGGTGAGTTTGTGAAGCCTTTAGGCTCACCTCAGCCTTCTGAATATGGCATGCAGAGGGATAGCTCTGACAAAGAAGGCTCACTGATGGATTTTGATCCTATCGCCCCTAACAACAGTACCACATATGAGCCCAGTCAAATCCCCATATGTAATGAGACAACACCTGTTGAAACAAATGCCAAGAATACTTTATGGAGCCAAGTGAGCCCAGTAATCCATCTGCAGACAAATGATGTAATGTTGTGTCTAGAGAAGTGGTGCGTTTCCACTAATATCAGTAATGGGGGCTTTGAGGATTTATTACTACTTCTTGCCAAAATCATACCAGGATGCAACTTACCATGTATATGGTAAAAGTTGACAACTGTCATGCAGCTAGCAACATATGATCCAGAGACTGTCCTGATTCCAGCATGTGTTAACAGTTGCATGGCATTCACATCCAAAAATGCTACCATTGCAACATGTCCAAATTTCAGGAATCCACCACCATTAAGGGAAAACATCATTCACACTCTGGATATATTCCAGTCATACCCCATCTGAGGAAACTGATGCAGTCCAACAAATATTGCAAAGCTATACAGTACCACACTCAGTATCAATCAAGTGTAAGCATATCCAATATATTTAATGGCAAATATTACAAACAGCTAAGAAGCAAGGGCTACTTTGAAGGTATGTATGACCATTCCTTTGCTTTAGCACTTGATGGATTCTCATCAAACAAGTACTCTACCAGCAAATCCTGCTGGCCCTGATTCTCATCAATCTGAATCTACCACCCATCTTATGGTATCAGAGCAATAATCTGATAGTAGTCTCACTGGTATCTGGGCCAAAATCACTATCCAGCCTGGATAGCTACCTGTATTCATTGCTGGATGAGTTTTGTATGCTTTCCAGCAGGATAACATATAAGCCATTGGCCAGAATATGGAATCAATCAGAAACTGGAGATGCTTAAGATAGAAGGTATTTGTTGGAGCAAAAGCTTTCCACTGGGAGCAATGCATTTGCTTTTCAGCAATATCCCTATACTGATGACCAAGTAGTACATGGGGCATTTCAAGCTAAATGAGCCCTTCAAGATACTGGAGAAATTTGAAAGAATTGACAAGATGTTACATAGTATCAGTTACCCTAAGTACTTCTCATGGGCTCCAATTAATATTCATATGCATATGCAACAATACAAAGCAAAGACTGGATGAGCTAGATATGTATTTATTCAAGTGGTGTACTGAAGCCACTTCTACCAAGAGTACATTGGAAGCATTGGGAGTCATATGTGGACATTGTAGGAATATTTATCCAACAGCAGATCATCAATGCCAACTTGACGCATCTACAGCTGTTGTGTGAGGAGTTTGTAACAGGATTTGAATGGCTATACTACAAACATAAAGCTGAACATGTAGATCTCTGCTGCTACTGTATCCATTCTCTACTCTATCTTGCACAGTGTGTGGAGAATATTGGGCCTTGCTTCACCTTTTGGGAGTTTCCTATGGAGCGGATGTGTGGGGAGATAGGAAGACAAGTCAATGTGCAGGCATTACCATATCCCAATCTCATCAAGAATATACCTTCAAGTCTGTCATGGATGTGATGAGTTAGCACATGGAGGACAGCCAGAAAGAGTTGGAAGATACTGAGGACAAATGTGCACATGAATACACCGATGCCTATGGCATTAAGAAGCTAAGCAGCCCCAATGCAGGGGTAAGCAGTTAAGTAATGCAAAGTTGGACTGGGTGCAACAAGCAACTAATTTTTATCAGGAAGACTCCACCAAGATATGCCGGATTTATTGTGGTCACAAGCCAACTTCTACACCATTCAATACAGAACTCACACAAACAAAAGCCAGAGCGCACCTATAAGGGGGACTAGAATCCAGCAGGGAGAAGGAACATATTGGCTAAATACCAAGAAGTTCTTTGCAGATATTCAGGAGGTATTTATGGCAGAAGTGGCAACAACTAAGCATATGTTTGCAAGATGTTATGTTACCAGCAGTACAAGGTATATGGCAGCTTTGCAAGTATCGCACTAAAAAGCTGTAAAGTTGAGGTGATAGAAGTATGTTAATTGCGGCAGGTGTGCATGTTTGTAAAGGTTAGTAACCAGGAGGGCATAGTTTTTTTTATTCAAACTATATGTGGAATACCCAAGGTAGTAGTGGGTAAGCAAATAAAGAAAGGCAATTCTACAGTGGAATATATGAATTGCACAATGGGAGGTAGAAAAAGGAAATAATATTTAGTAAATTGGTACGGTAGCATTATACAGAACCAGTGGTAGGCCTTCATACTGCCAACATAATACCATCAGAGTCTTGCTGTGAGGCCATCAAGATACTGTCAAGTCTCTTGCCATATAAGGCAATTGGATGTCCTGGCTGACTTGATTTACTTAAAACAGTTATAGAGCGCTGAAAGACTACAACAATACCATGCAAATATTGCTACAGCACCAATAAAATATTGTCCAGTTTTATCCCTTTATTTGGCTGTAAAATTAGCAAAACACCGTCATGATCTTGTGATAAGATTGTTAGGAGGGTCACTAATTCCAAGCTGCTGCTATTATGATGGTCTCTAAATAGGATCTTCATGGCTGATCTGGATTGGATCCACCTGCAGGACCAAACTATTCCTCACAGGGTATTGTCACCCATGAAAACCTTCTTAATTGGAATTTCTTGGTATTGGGTAAAAAGGTCTTTTTGGTGTGGAAAGTGTTAAGATGCTCCAGAATTAATGTACCATGTCTGAGAGTCCTTGTCTGTGGTCACATTTTGTGCAGATATGAATAGCCTATCTTCAGCTGTTGCAGCATTTCCATATTCAGGCTTCTTTTGCTGATTATCTCTCTTTTCAAGACACCATTCTGATTTGTGTCCTTTCCTTTTGCAGTAGTTGCAAAACAGCTTGCTATTGCCTTTGTAGGGTCTTGGGTACCCCTTTTGTTGGTTATCATTGCTTATTAAAGCATTTTCTTCTTCCTTCTTACTGCTGCTTGACTTTCTGAATTCTTCATCCAGGAGCCTTCCATATACATAATATAGGGTCAAATCTTCAGTTCTGGACTCTAGGGCTGATACAGGGCCCTGAAACCTGTCTGTCAGGCTATTCAGGATGGTACTGTCACATCCTCATCAGTAGTTGGTATGCCCACATATTCCATCTCATCCACCAGCAGGGTAATTCTGTCAATTAGATTGTTTGTTTCTTCTCCTGGCTGCGTCTTTGTGGTAGAGATTTTTTGTCTCAGATATATATTTTCTTAGCAGCTGAACATGACTGGTAGGTGTATTCTAATGCCTTCCAGGCCCTCTTTGCCATTTTGCTCTTGAGCATTGAATTAACAAATGTCTTTGACATTAAGGCAAATGGAGTTAAAGGCACTTTGTTCGTTCTTCTGGTCCTTTCATGCTTCCTCTATTACATTTTTAGAAGGGCATTCTTCTCCCATGACAATATCCCAAAGGCCTCTTTCTTGTGGCAGCATCTTCATCTTCACATTCCACACTTGGTAATTAGATCCATCCCACTTTTCAGCAGAGGAGAGAATTCCAGTAATAGCAGTATTGAACATTGCAGAGAGCAACAGCCTAGGGCTCATAACCTGCTGTAAGAGTCTTGGAGATATTGGAAGTGTTTAGGAGAACAAGTAGATTATTTGGTCTTCACTTACTGAATTATTTGATGTAAGAGTAGTTTTATACTTTTACATAATCTTAGCATAACAAACCTGTAGAATTGGCTGAGAAAGGTCCCAAGAACACATGTGCAAAGTTTGGGGCTGTTTGGACAACTTTGAAAATTTTCATGCTCTGGGTACCTGGTATTTGTTGTAAGAGTCTTGGAGATATTGGAAGTGATTGGGACAACAAGTAGATTATGTGGTTTTCACACCATGATTTATTAAATGTAAGAGTAGTATTTATACTTTTACATGGTTTTTGCATTACAAACTTGTAGAATAGGTTAAGGAAGGTCCCAAGAACATGTGCACAAAATTTGGGGCTGTTTGAACAACTTTGAGAATTTTCATGTTCTATGTATCTGGAATTTTGGTGAAAATATTCTAAGTAAATCCCAACAAGGAATTAGGTCAGTATTCTCTAGGATTTGAAGGTAATGATCTAAGTGACTAAGTTAGGTGAGTATTTGGGTGGAATTACAAATTTTTACAACACTCCCACTCAGCTAAATGTTCATACTGACTAGTCCTAATTTTGACCTAAGATATTCAAACTTGTCTCTAGCTGATGGTTTAGTAAGTATGTCTGCAATCATTTCATCTGTAGGACAGTAAACTAAGCTAACTAGGCTATTCTCTATAGTTTCATGTATGAAATGATGACAGATAGCTATGTGCTTGGTTCTAGCATGAAAAGTTGGATATCTACCTAATTGTATATATCCTTGATTATCTTGAAATAAAGTAACAGGTAATTATTGACATAGGCCTAAATCTGTGAAAAGCTTTCTTAACCACATTACTTCTCTTGTAGCTTCACAGGCTGCCATGTACTCTGCCTCTGTGGTAGAAAGTGCTAAGGTTGGTTGCATCCTTGAGTTCCATGAAATTGCTCCTTTACAGTAAAGAAAGGTGTATCCTGTGGTGGATCTTCTGTCTTCCAAGTTTTGTCCCCAATTGGCATCAGAGTATCCCACAAGATCCTGTTTGGAGACCTTATAAGTGTATCTTAAGCAGATATCAGCAGTTCCTTTTAGGTATCTAAAAATCTGCTTAACTGCTGCAATGTGGTCAGATCCAAAATTCTGATTATGTTGGCTGACAACTCCCACTGAATATAAGATATCTTGACATGTTCCAAGTATGATATACATCAGACTGCTGCCATAGATTGATAATGCAAGTCAGGGCTTTCAGATGGCAACAAGCTGTCTTGATTTGGTTGAGTTCTGACCAAGTTAAGGTTTGTCTCCAATGGAGTAGCTGCCATTTTACAGTCTTCCATTTGGTACTTCTTTAGTATATCTTGAATATACTTGGATTGGCTTAGGGTAATAGTCTGGGTACTTCTGTCTATGGAGAACTTAATCCCTAAGTAGTAACTAAGTTGTCCTAGATTGGACATCTTGAAATCTTTAGATAGGCTGTATTTAGTCTCTTTCAATGTTGCTAGGTTATTGGCAGCTATAATAAGATCATCTACATATACAGCTAATAGAACTGGATTTGCTCTATCTGGCTTATAGTATATACTCTAGTCAGCATTACTCCTTTTGAAACTCAAAGATTCCAAATAAGAATCTATCTTGCAATTCTAGGCTCTTGGTGATTGTTTGAGACCATATAGTGACTTTTTAAGCTTGCAGACCAAATGGGGGTTATCATGGTCAGCAAACCCATCAGGCTGACCCATATACACATCCTCATCAAGTTCTCCATTCAAAAATGCAGTTTTTACATCCATTTGATGAATTAAAAACTTATATTTGGCTGCAATAGCCAATATTGATCTAATGGAATTAAGCATGGCTACTAGTGCAAAGGTCTCAGTATAGTCAGGTCCTTTTGTTTGAGAGTATCCTTTGACCACAAGTCTTGCTTTGTATCTTTCAATTGTACCATCAGCCTTATATTTTGTCTTGAAGACCTATCTGCGTCCAATTGATTTTTGGTTGATTGGTAATTTGACTAAGTCCCAAGTCTGATTTTCCATCAGGGCCTGATATTCCTCAGTCATTGCAGATCTCTAAAATTTTGTCTGAGGGATATTTAGGGCCTCTTTTACAGTCTGGGGCTCATCAATATGGACTGAATAGGCATAGGCTAAGTTTGTACCCTCATAGATATAGTAATTTGGGCTATTTCTTGTTTGATTGGATCTCCAAGCATTTGATACTGGAATGATCACTTCTGGGATGTTCCTGGGCACTGATTCTGGCAGAACCATGGTTGTAGAGTCCTCTGGAGTGAAAAAACTTTCATTGTATTGCTGTGATTCAATCCTGACAATTGGTGGACTTGAGATCAGATTTTTGTCAACATCTGGTGTCATTTTTTGTGAAATTTTAAATTTTCATCAAACAACACATCCCTAGACTTGATTAGCTTCTTTGCTTTGGTATTGTAGAGTCTGCATGCTTTACTCTCATTGCAGTAGCCCAAAAGTATGCATTTTACACTTTTTGGCTCAAATTTTGACTGATTTCTTGGCAGTTTCTTGGCATATGCTGTACACCCTAATATTCTTAGATGTTCTGCACTTGGTCTGTATCCATGCCATGCTTCAAATGGAGTAGAATCATAAAATATTCTGTTATAACTCCTATTCTTAAGATATATAGCAGTGGCAACTGATTCTGCCCAAAAACAATAGGATAATTTGTGATCATGGAGCATAGATCTTGCCATATCAATTATTGATCTGTTAGCACTTTCTGCTACTCCATTCTGCTGTGGGGAGTATGGTACAGTAGTCTCTTGCTTTATCCCATGAATTTTGCAGAAGTGGATGAAGAGTTTGGAGGTATATTCTCCACAATTGTCAGAGCATATTTTCTTAATTTTTTCACCAGTTTCTCTCTCCATCATAACATTAAATTCCCTGAGCTTAGACAGAGCTTCTTCCTTTCTCTCCATGAAGTAGACCCATGTGTATCTTGTATAATCATCAATAATGGTGATTAAATACTTTATCCCACCTAAGGAAAAATTTTGCATAGGTCCACACAGATCTGAGTGAATTAGATCTAATTTTTTCTTAGTTTTGATCAACCCAGAGCTCTTGAACAGTTGTCTGGCTTGTTTCCCATATATGCAGGCTTCACAGTGCTCCAAATTAGCTGGGGGATCAATTTTTACTCCAGAAATTAGCTGATCTTAATATATATTCTAAGTAAATCCTAACAAGGAATTTGGTCAGCATTCTCTAGGATTTGATGGTAATGATCTAGGTGACTATGCTAGGTGAATATTCAGGGGGAATTACAAGTTTTTATGACAGAAACAAGCAGTAAAGAAATGTCAAGTTTCCAGAAGAGTGCCAGCAAGGGATAGGTAGGCTATAACAGATGTGTCAGAGCAGAATTTATCAAGGAGAAAACATAGTTTATTACAAGAAGCACTCAGACAAAGTGGCAGTGAAAGACCTGGCAGTGATAAAGGAAAAGGTAAAGGGAAAATGTATACCCAAGCCTGAAACAGGGAAGCATACAAGAAAAACTGCAGTCCTTGTCAATTAAGGCTGGAAGCCTGGAAGAGACTGAATCCCATCATAGCCAAGAAGAATTATCAACAAGAAAACAGCTGCTTTCACAAGAGTTGGAAGTGCAGGCAGTTAAGCTACACTCCAGCAAGGTAAATGAGTTTGCAGAGAAAGGCAATTTGTCTACCACAGCCTCCATGTCCTCCATTGTTGACAGAGTGGAGATCCTACTGACAGATAATGCAACAAGATCAAGAACTTGAAACACTATCAGAATGCCTTTGTGGAATTTTGGAACATTAATAGGCACACCAAGTGGTTGCAGCACTTCTTCAGGAGCAGTGCTTAAGAAAATGCACTTGAATATTGCAAGGATTTATTGCAAAGACTGGCAGATGAGGTGCTAGACCTTACAGTGCCAGCTGAAGACCAGGACATATGGGAACCAGTGAATGAACAGTGACATAAAGCTGTTGGGTTCCCACTGGAGTCACGGAAGCAGAGTGTTACAGCAGAAATACTTCTTGAGTAGTGGATTTTAATGGAGTTACTTGTTGAATGTGGGGTTGGGCTTAATGTTAGTGTAGGGTACAGGGATCTGCCTAGGTCAATACAATTGGCAATTGAGGTACAACTGAAGCTTCAACAGAAATAAATCAACTTGTACACATAAAAAGTAAGAGAAACAGTTGAGTCAGGAAGTAAGGAGTGTAAAAAGAGGCAATAGCCAATCAATGTACACAAACATAGGAGGTTAATGAGTGTCTGGGATGAGAAAGTGAGCGGATTGGCAGGGAACCAATCAAAAGTCACTTTGATATTGTTGAGATGAAAAATTTTGACCAAGTTTTTTGTGAAATCTGTGGTGCAGTTACATTCAACGGTCTCTGCACAGTGTCCTGACAGGGTCAGTACCTTCTAGTCATGGGACTTTAAATTTGTGATGGCCATTTGACGGGATCATCACAACAATTTTTTGTAGGGTACTGCTTTTGCTCTTGAGCACTGAAATTTCAAGTTGTTTGTGATATTCTGGCAAATGCAGTTAAAGGCACTTTGTCTTTCTTCTTGTACCTTAAGACTTCCCCTGCAACACCTTTAGGCAGGCATTTTCCTCCTTTAAGATCATCCCAAATGCCCATCTTCTGTAGTAGCATATTTATCATCACCTTCCAGACTTGGTATTTGGATCAAACCAACTTTTCAGCAGCAGGAAAAACTCTAGCAATAGCAGTTGCAGACACTGCAGAGCATGACAGCTTGGTGCTCATAACCTATTGTGAAAGTTTTAGTGATATTGGAGGTGGTCTGAAGAGTAAGTAGATTATGTGGTTTTCACTTATTGATTCATCAAATATAAAAGTTAGGTTTATACTCCAGTACATTCTTGGCTAAACAAGTGCTATGGATAAATACTACTTTTACATTCAATTAGATGTTAGGTATGAAGCATACAATCTGTGTGCTCCTCCAGTTGCTTCAAATATCTCCAAAATACTTAAAACACTGCCTAAGAAACCAAACTAAGTAAAGGCCAGCAGAATACCCTTATAATATCAGATGATTTTCAACTCTCCCAAAAGCATCCACTCTTAACATCTTAGGTACTAGCTTCCCAGAAGACAAGCAGACATACTTTCCAGGGGGAGACTAGGCCAATTAGGATGCATACTAAACATGGTAATCATCTGCTCAAAACTTTGACCTAAAAGTACAAATAAAAATATGAAGCAGAAACACCAGCTGAATTCTAGCCAAAAATCAAACAAATACAACACTGTGATTTTTCAGATTCCATATACACAGTTTAAAGCCAGATCTTCAGTTTTGGACTCTGAGGTTGATACAAGGCCTGGAAACCTATGTGTCAGGCAATTGAGGACAGTAGCTTCCACATCTTTGCTAATAGTTTTTATGCCCACTAATTCCAACTTAGCAACCAACAGTCTAATTCTGTTGATTAAATTTCATTTCTTCTCCTGGGAGCAGCTTTGTAATAAAGAGTTTTTGTCTAAGATACAACTTCTTAGTAGCTGAGCATGACTGGTAGGTGTCTTCTAATGTCTTTCAGGCATTCTTTGTCATTTTTGCTTTTGAGCATTGAAATTAGTAATTTGTATTTTACTCTGAGGCAAACACAGTTAAAGATATTTTGTTCTTTCTTCAGGTACTTAATGGCTTCTTCTCTTACATGCTTAGAAGGTCATTGCTCTCCAACAACAGTATCCCAAAGTCCTCTTTCCTGTAGCAGCATCTTCATCTTCACCTTCTGAGCTTGATAGTTAGATCCATCCAACTTCTCAGCAGAGGGGAATATTCCAGTAATAGCAGTAGTAGACATTCCAGAGAGTGCCATTTTGTGGCTCATAGCCAGTTGTAAGAGTTTTGGAGATATTGGAGGGGATTGGGAGAACAAGTAGATTATATGGTTTTCACCTGATGATTCATTGGATATGAAAGTGGTATCCATACTTTTAGTGTCTCTCAAACATGAAAGTTCTCACCAAGAAGTATTCTAGATATGGAGGAAAGCACAAAAGTGGTGGTGGTCTACTGTAGACTTCTAGCCCAGAACGTGTAACCTATTGAAAGTGTCAGTGGGAGCTTAGAAGTGAACCGGAGTATTTAGAACAATGAGTGATGTTCAGCGATCGATTTATGGAATTGAAGCAATGGATTCTTACTCATGTACTTACTGCATACAAGCAATGACAAGAGCGCTTGCAAGGAATCCCAAGCAGTTACGAACAGAATATGGGCTATCAAAGTACGAGCGGGCTGGGTGTGCTGGTAGATTGAAATGGGACTTGAAGAGAGAGTGATCGCTTCACCAATTGGATTGATTGGGCAAAGTCGGGCGATTCTAATATGAGAAAGGGTTTGGCGCGATGGCTGCTGAACAGCTTTCTCGGGATGGAGCCTTAGCTATGCACGAACCTGTGGCGTATGATTGATTAGACGCTAAAATCAACCACGCAGCATGCGCACGGGTAATCAAGCGCGACCGTCGGATTGCTTCGGCCTCCCCACAGGTACCCAGGATCCCTCCCCTTGGCCAAGCTTAACCTGATTTGGCTTGTTTCCGGTGGGTGGGCACCCGGAAAGTGGCAGGTGATTTATGCTTTGAGAGAGGTGAAGTCGTACTAGGATCATGGTGCTGGGAACAATCCGGTGTCGAAGGACCACGAGGGAGTCGGACGGTGGAATGGACGGACTCCGCGAGACAAAGGATCCTACCACTTGCTCAGCTGGTTCGGAATGGCGATAACACATACGCGCAATCCTCGGACCGCACTAGCTGGGAATGAACCAAGGTTGATGGATAGCCATATAAGGGTACGATGTGGTGTTAAGGGTACGATGTGGTGTGCGAGTTTCAGCGATGTTATTGAGGAGTTCTCCCTGCCGACCACATGGCTACAGTACAAGCGAATTGCGAAGTAGCCTTTGAGCGTGAAGGCTGGGATGTGATCTGGAGTGTGGGGAATGCTGATCATCGACACGGGGAGAGAACCCAGACTGACGATGCGAGCGGGTGGCAAAGGTTGGGGACATCTGCAAGGATTCTTGGATTGGGAAACGGTGGCTGGAGATTGGGAGGGATCGATGCTGCGTATGTAGCATTCATAGGAGACCACATGGCGCACAACCCTGATAATCGCAACCGGTTGCAAGGGACAATCACCACATGAAAAGATGGCCATGTTGAATGATCAGGCCAACCAATCAATCCATGGATCTTCATGTGCCTCACCAAACCATTGATGGGCCAAGATGGTTTACTTTGAACTGCAGCCTGTGCTCCACCCTACCCACTCTCTTCGACGGCACTACTTCAATGGGGAACTTGACGTTAAGCGGCCTCACCCGATTTAGGATAGGAACTGTACACCAATGAGACAACCAGCAGTTCACAAAAGGTGGGTTACCCTGGATCCGAGGAAATACGGTGGTTTCGAAGCCAATCAGCGGCACGAGAGGCAAATCATGGGGAAGACATTGGGTGTAAAATATAGGGAAGTGATCCTGTACTTGGGAAGCATCAACCGAGATCATTTCACCAGCCCTCCGATGGTCAAGATTGACGATAGCCAGTAACAACGCCTAGCAAAAGCACATGCCAATTTGTTTGAAGAATATACGTTGCTAAGCCCAAATATACTCTTTCAAATGGGACCCCTAATCTATAGTCAGGACGGCACTGAAATCGGTTCGATTCACGGACACTCGGACGAACCACCGATATTTCTTTCCAGTAAAATTTCCCTTCAAGCCTCAGGCTCCATCTGACCGTTTTGTCGGAGAGTTCCCCCCCCCTAGTCAACCCACGTTTTTTCTCGCTTCGGTGGATATCTAGCTCCCCTCGTTTTCCACCATGAAAGTAAGTACCCCTCGGCCTTCCCTTCGCACGCCGGCTGTCCGTTGCTGACGGGCCATTTTCGTTTCTAGTTTGGAAAATACATCCAGACCCAGCAATTCCCCGAATGGGCCGCGTACTATGTGAACTACAAAGGACTCAAGAAGATCATCAACAATCTCGGGTACGAGGAATCCGCACCCAACTCGGACGCCCTCTTGCAGAACACGCTCAGCGGCGGGACGGACTCGCGCTCCAGACTTCTGCAGTCCCAGAAGGCCGCGTTCTTCTTCAAGCTGGAGAGAGAGTTGGAAAAGGTAGAGTGAGTTTTTCCGGGTGGAGGAGGAGGGGGTGGGGTGGGTGGAGTGAAGCGCCTTGCAACAACCCGAAGTGAAGGGCGTCTTATTGATTCGGAACGTTTTGATACCCCTCTAGGTCAACATCTTTTACCTGCAGAAGGAGTCGGATCTGAAGGTCCGGTTGCGCACCCTGATAGACAAGAAAAAAATCCTCCAGTCCAGAACCTCCTACAGCCTATCTTCTTTGGCTTCGCTGAGGGAAGCGTTCGCCCAATTCCAGCACGATCTGAACAAGCTTCAGGTAGAGTGGAGGTAGTTGCTTTCCCCTGCGCTGACCCGCGCCACTCATCCGGTTTCCCTTTGGTACTTTAGCAATTCGTGGAGATCAACGCAACCGGGTTTCGAAAGATCCTCAAAAAGTGGGACAAACGTTCGAAATCCAGCACCAAAGAGCTTTATCTATCCAGACAGGTGGAGGTTCAGCCGTGTTTCAATCGAGATATCATCGCTGAACTGGCCGACTCCGCGGCCACTAACCTCCTCGATCTGGAGAATATGTCGGAGGGACTGCCACTCCAGTCCCCTGCGGTCGAGCGCCCCTCGATGCAGCTAGGCGGAGGCTATGCGGTAGCTGAGGACCTCGAGGCCGAGCTTTTCAATGCGCTACTTTCGGGTAGGATCATGGAGGCACAGGAGATCCTGGACCGTAGATTGCACAACCCCACGTCAGAGGAGAGGGACTGCATCTCCCGGGTTTTCTGGAGAGCCTGCACAGAGGTGTCCACTGAGTGCATCCTGCTCCTGCTGAAGACAGGCTTTGTCAATTTCAACTACGCCGACGACATCAGCGACCGAACCTGCCTTCACGAGACGGCCATCAACGGCCGCTCCGATATCCTTGCGATGTGTGTAAGCAATGGTGCGGACCTTCACGCCAACGATGTCTACGGCAGAAAGCCGCTGCACTACGCCTCCATGTACGGCTATGCCGAGTGCGTCACGTATCTACTGGACTCCAGTGCGGAGATCTCTCCACTGGACCACGATGGGTTTAACCCTTTGATCTACGCGGTCATCAACGGTCACACAAGATGCGTGGAGCTGTTCTTGGAACGGGGAGCGGAGATCGAGCCCAGGCCTTCCAACAACGGACACATCCCATTGCTTCTTGCTTGCCAGTACGGCCACAAGGACATCGCCACTTTGCTGCTGAGCAAAGGAGCCAAGATCATCCCCAACTCGGAAGGGCTGTATCCACTCCACCTGACGTGCCGTGAGGGGCATGTGATGCTGTCCAAGCTGCTGGTGGAGAATGGAGCCCAGCTGGACACCACGGACACCTTCCATGGCTGGACGCCAATCTTCTATGCCACCAGCGAAGGGCATGCCGAATGTGTGCGGATCTTATTGGAAGCGGGATGCAAAGTGAACGTCAGAGACGACTCTGGTGCGACCCCCATATTCTACGGCGCGATTGAAGGCCACGCCAAGTGTGTGAAGATGTTACTCGACGCAGGTGTCCACACCGACATCGCTGTGGAGCCCGTTGAGCCGGCCGTGGCTAGCGTGCCACTTCCACCCAACTCCGAGGATGAGAACGATGATATAGATGCCATCCCATCGCTTGAACTTCCCCCGCCCATCATCCCGTTCCGAATCTATGGTCACAACTACCTGGACAAGAAATATCAAATCCACATGACCCTCGGCCATCTGTCAACCAAGACCTCTCGGCCGCCCGTCCGTCTGTACGGAAACTCCCGGCTGTCCTCGCTCAAGCTGGTCATCTCGCCGAAGCCGGACACCGGAATCATCCCTCACAGTGTGATCCTACCCTTGGGTGACAAGAGAGAGTCGTTCACCTTCCAGGTCGACTCGTTGAGCAACTTCTCGGTGGATTTCGAGATCTTCCCCACGTTCGGGTCCAAGGTGATTGGCAAGGCCGTCTCGCTCCCCTCGATCTTCAACAACGAGCACGAGGGCCGCAGCAAGCACTACTCGGGCGGAAAGGTGATCTGCCCATTCCTCGATACCCACCTTAAGGTCGTTGGAGAGCTGGCCTTTGAATTCCTGGTCATCAAGCCGTTCCAGGAAGTGAAGCTGGAGATTGGCGGGCGCATCGAGACCTACTGGAAATCCACCAGCGCGGCCAAACCCTCGCCAGCCACCTCGGACAGCCTACTAGGGGATGTGAGCAACCCTAACCTCTCGCTCATCACCGCCTCTTCCCTTCGCGGACGAATACATCCAGTTGGTTGTGCAGGTTACGCGGGACATGGTTCCCGTGGTCTATCCCAACTGGTATCTGCCCGTGGAGGGCTTCGATCTTTGCGTCTCCAACGTTAGCTACAAGCAGTTCAAATCGATTGCGGAGAAGCTGAACCAGTCCTCGGACATGATGGACTGGAACGGGACCAGCTCCAGCACGGACCTGGTGAAGAAGGTCACCCACTCGTTCATGTCCTTGGAAGAAGTGTTCAAGGTGAGCCGGAGTAAACATTCGCCATATCCCAGCCACCCTTCTCACCCACCTTTCCCTTTCAGACCCTCCCCTCTAGCATCGGCCTGGGCATAGATATCAAGTACCCCACCTCGACGGAGATGAACCTGTTCAAGCTTGGCGACGTCACAGACATCAACGATTTCGTGGACACCGTGTTGCAGGTGGTCTACCGCCATGCCAACACCTCGAAAAGCAGCGAGGTGCCGTTGTCGGTGGACAAGACCCAGAGAAACATCATCTTCACCTCGTTCAACCCGTCGATATGTCGCGTGGTGAACTGGAAGCAGCCAAACTGTAGGTCCACCACGTACCACGATGACCATGGCCCAGTAATGACGTTTCCCCTTTCTTGTAGATGCGGTGTTCTTCAGCACCTACTGCGGATTCAAAAGCGACTCGTTCAGTCTACGGCGGAAGCGCAAGGACGCCGAGCAGACGACCCTGTTCGAGTCGGAGTATTACGACGAGGAGTACGAGGAGGATGCCCGGCTACTCTCCATAAAGGAGGCGGTCAAGTTCAGCCGTCGCAACAATTTGCTGGGAATCATGTGTGAAGCCACGCCCCTGGTACGTGTGGTTGAATGGGCGCCTGGACGACCCCAAACTCACCCACCTTGCATTCATTAGGTCCAAGTCCCCTCGCTGATCCAGAGCATCAAGGAGAGCGGCCTGATCCTGGCCTCCTTCGGACCCTTGAATGACGACCCCAAGAACGTCCAGCTTCAGGAAGCCCATGGGGTCGACGCCATCGTGTCCAACGGAACGGTCCGCTACTCGAAGGCGCAGAACATGGAATTTATGTAGTTGCCCCCGATCATCATTGTACTCTTTCACCCCACCCCACCCCCGCACATACTCGTCCGTTCATCCCCCGTGTCTCACCAAGGAACACCCACCCTTAATCTTAGTAACTTCATCCAATCACATGTAGAGCAGAGTAAACGCAAGCATCAAATGCAAGCATTTCTCCAAGTAAACGCAATGCAACGCAACCAAGACATTTATTAAGTGGAGGGAAGGATGGGAGGATGAGAGGATGAGAGGATGGGGAGAGGTATAATACAGGGAAATATTCTTCTACCGATTTTAGGCACTTTGTCTCGAGACGTGGGAGTATTTATAGTGGGGATGCATCATCGGGAGCCCAGCCTGAATATAAGGACGACGATCATCCCGAGGATAAGCAGCAGCAGTAAAATCACCAATTGCTTGCGACCGCTGCTCTTCTGGTAAGTAGCGCCCTAGACAAGAATGCTTGGTTAGCCCACGAATACCACGCCTGCTCCGTTGAACCCACCTGCTCCAGCTCCTCGACCGCGGAATTCATATGCATCGCCACCTGCTCGACGTTGTAATCGATTCGATCGAGCAGAGTCCCCTGGTCAATAACGAGCGTCTGCAGCTCCCGGAAGATCTCGGCCAACGTGCCGATGGACTTTGCTATCTCGTTGATCTCCCGTTCTCGCTGCTCTATCGCCTCCTCCGAGGATTCGACCAGCGCAAGCTGAGAGTCATTGAATCCCTGTAGAATGACATGCATCAGACGCGAGCTCTCCGAAATGGGGCCTGACAAGCGAACTCACCTCCTCATCGCCAAAAGTGAACTCCGATTCGTCGTCACCGATCATGAAGAGGTCTTTGTTGCGGGTGAGCGGAGCACGTAGTTCTGACGGGTGAATGCGGGTTAATGGGAGTGGTCGGGGAAGGAGGAGCACTGCGACTTACTCTCTAGATAGGTCGACTGTTGCTTTCGGAATGCCGCGGAGAGCTCCTGCACCTTGGTGGCCATGGAGATTTGCACGTTCTTGTTGAGCATCCCCTCCCGGTTCTCCTTCTTCAAACTGTTATGTCCCTTGTCCGGATCGACCAGTTTGATCCGATTGTGGCAGTTTTGTATATCCTACGGAGGGGTTGTGAGCGAGAGTTCCATCGGATGGTCCAACAGACGAGGGTTACCTGGGTTATCTCATTCGTCAGGTCTTCGATTAGCTGCTCCTCCTCTCTATTGTCGTCAAAGCCTGGTAACAGATGTTTTTTGTGAAGCCCATCCAGTTTGGTCACTAACGAAAGACGAGGTGAAGAAAGCGTTTAGCAGGAGGAGGGAGGAAATTCGCCATATGTGTCTCTTACTTTTTCCTTTTATTTCCTCGATAATCTCGTTGATCTAAAGATGGGACAGAGGTTAGCTCCCTTCAAGAACTTCGACAGACCTTCGTCCTGGGGGGGGAGGGGACGAATTTTGTAACCACTGGACGCGAAACTTACCTCATCTACCAGGTCAACCCTAGATTGACAAAGAGTAGTTAGCATACGAGTTGTTTGTGCAGGATCCAGCGAAGGAAGGTAGAGTATGGGTAGAGTCCACAGACGCCGCAACGTCAACGATTCCCCGTATTAAATAAGAAATGTTTATACCATTTCGGTGGAAGAACTGAAAGCTCTATAATGGTTTCGTTATCTTGATCAGCACCCGCAATAAGGCCCGCACGTTCAGCCGACCCATTTAACTCGGGTTGAGCACGAGCGCGATGGGTATGGGAAAAAGAGTTTCTATACTGCAGAAATAATAGGGTGCGGCTTCTAGTTGCCATGACGGGATGGTCGGAAGAATGCTTGGGAGAAACGTCAGGAAGGGAGAGGAAGTGAGCTTGGGTGTTGGGATGGGATGGTTATGTGAAATAATTAGGTTTTGTTACATTAAAGCCATTTTAAGCCACTTTAAAATCAACATAGCTCGCTAGTCAACATCCATCCGATCATGAATTAAACGGAAATCTAGGCATGTTGTCTATTCCATGGTCACTTTAACCACTTCCCACACCCCACATTGATTACAAGTCACAACATCCAGAATCAGATCGAAATCCAATCAAGTACAATTAGACTCTAGGAAATAAGTATAATCCATCCCGGATATGGGATATTGGTCCGTAAAGCACAGTAGATAAGGGCCTACTTGGGCTTCAGTGGTTCAAGATTGTTAATCAGTTCTATATTTGGGGAATGCTGGGGTCCAATAAATAAAGTTGGCTAGTCGATCTGGTTGCGATAAAACACGACCAGAGTGGCTTTCTACACCTATCCTATCCTTTCGCAACATGCCTGAAATGCACAGCTACCTACCCTTCATCTTGGCCGCGCTCGCTGCTGCAGGTACCACCGCATACATATTCAGCAACAAAGTCAAAAGTACGTATGTTCAGTTCGTAGCTTACGAGAGTATCTGTTGACCAACCCTTTTCACGACAGAGGCTGTGCTTGACAAAGTGAAGTTCCAGAAATTCCCCCTTGTTGAGAAGCTGATCATCTCTCATAATACCGCAATGTGAGTGCGCCCCTCCCCAAACAACTTGTTTTACCCGACTCTACTGACACGTACCTCCAGCTACCGCTTCGGTTTACCTCACCAACAAGATATCCTCGGGCTACCCATCGGCCAACACATCTCGGTCATGGCTTCGGTCGATGGAAAAGAGGTCCTGAGAAGCTATACCCCTACCAGCTCTGACGATGACACTGGCTACTTCGACCTCCTGATCAAGACCTACCCCAACGGGAATCTTTCACGAGTGTTCGCCAACTTGCAGATTGGGGATACTATCGAGGTTCGCGGGCCCAAAGGAAATTTCACCTATACCCCCGGGCTGGTCAAGTCCTTTGGCATGATCGCAGGTGGAACTGGCATCACCCCTATGTACCAAGTCATCAAAGCCATCCTGAAGAACCCCAACGACAAGACCCAGATCAACCTGATCTACGCTAACGTGAACCAGGAAGATATCCTGCTTAGGGAAGAGCTTGACGAGCTTGCTAAGCACCACGAGAACTTCAACATTCACCACGTTTTGAACAACCCACCGGAGGGCTGGACTGGTGGAGTTGGCTTCGTCACCCAAGATATGATCAAGAAGCTGTGCCCAGGTCCCAGCAATGACAGCAAGATCCTGTTATGCGGACCTCCACCTATGGTCAAGGCCATGAGCGAGTACTGCGTGGAGCTAGGCTACCAAAAGCCCAGAGCCGTCTCCAAACTGGAGGATCAGGTTTTCAAATTTTAGATTTCTAGACAATGCATACATTCAATAAATAAACGCTTCATATCACATGATGGTCGATTTATCCAGAATTTTATTATCTGATCAAAAGCGAATGGGTCAATTTACATGGTGAGTTCCATGATGGCGTTGACGATATCTCCGTTGTTGGCCTTAAGGGCCTTGACGGCCTTGCTGCGAGAGACGTTGGCTTGTTGGATGACAAGCTCAATATCCTTGGCCTCGACACCGGTTTCGTCGACTTCCTCATCATCAGCTTCCTCAATGGCGGCAGCCTCAGGAGCGGCCTCGGAGCTGGCGGCTTGTTGAGCGGCTTGCTCAGCAGCAAGTTGTTGGGCAGCGACTTGGCGAGCGGCGGCGTTCAAGTCCTCGATCTTGCATTCGCCGAAGACGACATAGGTGTCGTTGCTGCTCTTGTAAACCTCAGGTTGAGCAATGACGAACAAGATGTTGCGAGGGCGGCAGAGAGTAACACGGTTGATACCATCAACGGGCTTCAAGCCGAGCTTGGCCATAGCCTTACGTGCCTTCTTCTCGGTACGGCTATGAACGGCGTTGTCGGATCCGGAGACCTCGACATCCTCTCCTTCAACATCGGAGTCGACTTCTTCGACCTTAACGTCTTCGGTAATTTCCTCAATTTTTTGTTCAGCAGCCATCTAATAAGTAAGGGTCAATTAATCATACCCAAAGGTGCAATGCAGAGCGGCAGGATGTTATCCATCAGGAATGAGTGGACATCCATCAATCATGCTCAGTGAAGCGGACGGCCTACTTACTTTGAATCCTAAAGCAGATCACGTCAAGTGCGAGAAAGGTACAATCATTGCATCCCAGGTCTATATCAGCCCAATGAACCCCATCAGCCCCTAACTGGAAATGGGGTGTCCGAACACGACCCTGATATTGATTGATTCACAATATCGTGATTAGTTTCATGACACGAGAATGATTTAACTTCGGCTCGGTTTAGATGGTCACGCTGATGAGTATATGCTCCGATATGGGAAATGTGTTAGACTAATCGGATTAGACGGAATAAACGTCCTGAGTTTTTTCTTGTATAAAACCGACTGATCTCAATACTCCCATTCTGACTGTGGAGTTCACCTTGCCCCAGCATCTCTTATTTCCTACACAGAGAATGAAATTTTGCCAGACTTCGCACAGTTTTACTCACAGCTGGGAGAAGGTCTCTGCTGGATGGTGGCAGAAATATCCCAACGAGAACGCCACCCATGTCCTCAGCGTTGACGTTCTGAGTCACCAGGTTGATCCACACACTGGGTGTATTCGTACTGAGCGTCTTGTTGCCTGCCGACAGAACGTGCCCACGTTGATTAAAAAGATCTTCGGTGCTGAAGATGTGTCCTACGCTCGGGAAATCATCGAGGTAGATCCCAAAGCCAAAACGTTCGCCGTGTCCTCACGCAACCTAAGCGGAAGCGAGCTGCTCGCCATGGAGGAGAAGGTAGTGTATCGCCCGGATCCTGTCGATCCCACCAAAACCCTGCTCACGCAAGAGGCTCAATTCACCGCGCTGACTCGGTTCTCAAGCTACGTGGAGGACTTCTGCGTCAAGCGGTTCCGGGATAACGCCCACATTGGACGCCAAGGGTTCGAAACGGTCTTGAACCGACTCTTTGCTGGAAATAATGCGGCCGCTGTTTAACGTTTCACATCTTCAGCATCATCTTAACATCTTTAGAAAATCACGACATTCGCATCACACCCCCGCTTGTTCCTTCCCATGATCAACTGAGATATAGATACCGATGCCTGATGGTATCTGCAGGAATAAACTAGTGGTTGATATATTAGGGACTGCTGGTGGCTTGTCCAATTCAAAATAGCTACATGGTTATTACGACAAATGGAGCTCAGCAAGAGTTTATTCGCTCGGAACCAGCAAAAACATGCAAATGACAAAATTACGTGACTATGATCATGATTATTATTATTTATGAATACCAACATACCAACGGTTGGTATTTAATGATGCTGGGTGGTTCGGAAGTGGCTAGAGGCATGGTGCATGTTCTGTGAGAATTGGGGGCCTGGTGAGCAAAGATCATAAGAATGGAAAGATGAGCAGGGAGGTTCAGGCATTGTAGCAAATGTGGTTCAAGAAACTTGAAACTGACCCAGCTCCCCGTTGTTCAGATTGAAGTCAGCATCGTAACCTCGTAAACGATGGAGGGGATTGCCGCCTTGAAGCCTCATGTTCATCCATGCCCTGGGATCCCCCTTCTCCGATAAATCCATCGTGTTGGGGGGCGAGGAAACTCGTGCAGACATGATGGCTGGATCTTCAAAATGGACTCGAGGGTCTTGTAATGGTCAGCATTGCGAATTACCTGAATCATGTCTAGACTGGCCTACCTCTGTATTGGTCGTTATCAGCCATGCCCGCAGCAGCATTACGCTTCTCCGCAGCCGCTCTCAGGAAGTTACTGAAGAAGTCCGATGGTTCGGAGTTGAACCGCGAATCAAAATGGTCGGGGTGCTGGCGAAGATTGCGGTCAAACATGTCCATGTTGTATTGCTGGGTGCCATTCTGATACGGTGGGTTGGGGTTTTGCTGCAAGCCTCTGCTTGGAGAAAGCTCGCTTCTCTGGTATTCTTCCAGTATATGATGGGAAATTGGCATCTAGTCGGTCCTCAAAGTTGTATCCACCCATGGGATTCAGCGCTCTTCCGTTGTAGCCAGGAGTGTACCCTGGGGGTGGCGCCATTCCTGGCGGCATATTTCTAACTGGCGATTGTGCTGAAAAAGGTAATGGGTTTTGCAAAGAAAAGGATGGCGTTAAATGCTGATGTCCGCCCCACTCTTGGCCTCTTCCATCATCCCTGTGGAACAGGGCTCTTTGAGGTAACTCTTCCTTGGATTGGCCACCGAAGCCATGGTTCTGAGTAGGATGCAATAGCGCGTGCACTATTCTGTTCGGGCCCATGACCAATTGCATTACGACCAAATGGATCGAAGAGGCCGCTTGGCTGAGAGTTCATCGACTGAGCCGGCCCGAAATCATCATCTTCGTTAAGTGCGAATCCAAACCTTGAGTATAGCTTTGGTCTCGCATTCTGTACAGGTTTACTTTCGAGATTTTGTTTCTGTGAGAAATCATCTATGGTAAACGAATTGAATGGCCGGTTGAAGCCTGCCCCTGATTGCGCACCAAGCGAGTTCTGGAGGTGCATACTTTGCATGGAAGATAGTAATGAATCCTGACCGCGACTTTCACTATTGGGATCACTCCCAAAAGGATCAAAGCCGCCCTTATAGGTATTCGTAGAGAGTGGCATCGGACTGAAGGGAAAGGCTAAACCAGGTGGCAGTGAGACGTTTGCTCGGGACTGCTGATAGAAGGCTGACCGTTCCCTTTCGAGCTCTGCCATAACTTCTTGATGAAGACGCTCCTCGTCAATTACGCTTTGCTCAGATGGTTGCGTTGGTTCAGAGTCTTCTTTCTGTCCATTCACTTCTTCAACCTTCACCTCTGGGGATTTGGTTGGCTCAACCTTCTGATGAGTAGTCTCGTTTTCATCTACCTTGGTCTGATTAGATGCCTCCTGAGTAATACTCTCAGGTGAATTGGATAATGCTGGTGTATTAACACCACTTGTGGGTTTGGATTCGGGGAGTGTAGGTTGCTTCTCGGATATTTCCGGTCCTTTGGATTTCTTGTTATCAGTGTCCCCATCAACGGAACTGGCTCTAGATTTTTGCTCTGGTTGACTCTTCTTCGATAACGAGATAACTTTAGCCTTGGGTCTTGCGGTGGCAGGAGGTGGTGGGAATTGATCTAGGCTCAGCAACGGCGTTTTCACAGTAGCAAGCTTAGATTTGTTGGTTACTAGCTTGGCCCAAGAAGCGGTTGCTGGGAGTGCTGAGCCTAAAAGAATAGGCATTTGTTATTAGATTTCAAGAAACATGTCATCTCAATGCCATCCATACCTTCTGTATCTCCATCGCTCGATTTACTCTCGGACCTATAAATAGCAACTGGAGTCTCGGGGCTTTGTGGAGACGAACAGGAAGGCTCATAAGTTGAGGATTCTGAGAACTGGGTATGTGTTCCAAGGATTTGTGGTTTCGGTGATGAATGGTCAATTTGTGCGTGATGATCCTTGAGGTTGTGTCGCCTAGACATGGATCGGGTATAGTAAGAATCTGGCTCCAACTAGCGCTGTTCATCGAATAGCGAACAAGAATACTCACCCACTAGCTAGATCTTCCCTTGTAAACGTATCGGCTTCCTCGCCTGGCTCGTGCAGATACATACAATTCGGATTTTGGCAGGGCATATTTCGCAGGTAGTAAGTACAATATTTAGTAGTGCCATATGTTGCTCTGTTATGAAGCCAGGCTTAGTAAATGTCGCAAACGCTAAATGGTTTCAGGTTGCCCACCTGAGGACTCTTCCATCAGACATACTCCCATCCACTGCATTGATAGCCTTGGCAGAGTCCTCCCGTCTGGCGTAGGTGATATATACCCCTACAGTCGGAGTCTGCCCAGGATGTGTACTTGTGGAATTTTGGGCATGACGACGATTGATCACTACTTTGGTAATCTTTCCATACTGCCCAAAATAATCAGAAGAGCGTAGTAACTAAACAAGATAAGGACTCAACACGGCTGAAAGTTGGTATCCAGTGCAAAAGTATTTACCTCTTCTGTTACTTTGGCAGTTAATCCGATAACATAAATTAAATTCTTTTGTACAACTCTAACATTGGCTAAATGCTTTCGACTCATCGACTCAATCTCCTTCTTTTCACGCTCTTTAGCTTTCTTCTCGGTCTTGATTCGAGAGAGTCTGATGTGAATGGGAGGGAAATTAAAAATACGCTACTCGACGACAAGAGGGTACGCTATTGTGGGATGAAAACTTACTCAGTAGAGCTAATGGGGGTGAATTGAACGTTGTCATCTGAATATGGTCTACGACATGCTGGGCATTTCCCGTTCAACTCTTCCTTGATATGATGCCAGCAGAAACGACAGATCTATCGCATAGCATAGAAAGCACACAGATTAGACTCATACTTCCCATCTCTTGACTACACCATCCCTTACTTGATAACCACAAGGACAGGGCTTGAAATTCCGTTCGGAGAAGTCTAGTTCCTCCATACAAAGGGGGCAATCATAATCTTCTAAGTCAGACATGTTTCTTGGCAGATGCTTACTAGGTTTCGAGTGAGTTATATCTAAGTGAGAAATATTTGGCTTTTAAAAAGACAATGTTTCCTATTAGATGAGATATCGCCATTAGAAAACCACGTTTGCCAAGCATTAAAATAGAAAGTATATTCTGTACCCTGACTGAAGTACGTTTAGATGTCAAAGCTATGTTTTTTACTTGACAGAAGCCTAGTGGTCACTGAGTGCTGAGTTACTTTGTTCTACTGAAGAAACAACGAGTTCACACTTACAAGTTGTATCAGTAAAGGAAAAAAAAGAAAAAAGGCAGTGGTGTACTACAGACTGATCACCACATCTACTAGAAACTTCATCAAATTAAAGGGAAAGAGGGTTGAATCTTGTGACCCTGGACGGCTTCTTAGAATCCGCATTAACTTAGGCTCGCTCGTGTTAGCAGTGGTTTCGTTTCAGAAGGAACGATTAATCACAGTGTTTCACCTCCAAACGCATGTTTCAATGATTGTTGCACAGAATTTGGGAAAACAAATGACATCGTGAATGAGCTCATCATACTTCTATATACATTGAACAATACTGTGGGCCGATTTGATCAGAGGTTATCAATGTATGCATCCCACTAAAACACGTCGCTATTGCCTGTCTCATCATACGACAGAGAAGATCGAAGGAACAGTGATGCGATGTCCAGATTGTCCAGCGGAATAGATGGCACAATTCTCTATTTATTATTTCCAGTATCATGTGGTGTCTAGTCTGCGAATTGGTACATTTCGAATTTGAATGCGCTATCAGCCCCTCTATAAGCTGGCCACCAACATGTGTGTGGTGTCGAATCTACATTAATGCTCTGTAGCCGGTGAACACGTACACTATTCCTATTCATTTTCCCTTCTTTTTCTTCTTTGTTTGCCGTTCATTAAGATACTGGGACAAGAAATCCCCACCAGAAATAGCTTTCTTTGGTTTTTTGCTGGATTTACTAGTAGCGGTTCTACTATCCTCGTCCTCGGAATCCTCTTGTTCCACTTTCTTGCTGTATGGCTCGTCTTCGTCCCGGGTCTTTACTGCTGTTAGCTTACGCTTCATCTTACTTTCGATCATAGATTTCCCCACCGCGTTTCCAGTACCTTGTGCATGGGAAAGGAATTTCGCGCCCAACCCAAGTCTTGTTCAAATAAATTAGTCGGAAGCTTGGAGTAAATCTCGTGCCCAAAGTAAATTCTAATTACCTAGGTGCACGTCCTTTCAAAGTATCGGCACTGTTTGTTTCCCTGTTATCTTCTTCAGGCTCATCCTCTGGTGGAAGCCAGGAAGTAACCAAAGAGCGAGCCATGTTAACAGATACATCGAGACGCGCCTTCAGCGTTTCGAGATCCGGGGCTTCTTCTTTTTCCTCTTTCTTCCCTGGCGAATTCTTTTCTTCGGCCATTCGTGTGGTTGGTGGTTGACAATGGCTCCGAATCGTTCCAAGTCTAATCTAATACTGTCTTTTTTTCTTTTTTGTCAACTCTTAGGGACGGAATGAGGACCACGTCGATTGATTTCAGAATACCTCATTTGGGTATAGGATGGACCGATTACTATTTTCTGAAAAAATTCGAAAATCGTGCGGCTTGGTGACAGCGAAAAGTTCGAAGCATTAGCTCAACCCCAGCGTGGTCTCTCTCTGGAGATATACAACAATATGATACTGGCTGGATTGCCTGGGAGAAATATAAGAAGCCCACTGCTTCGCACTTTCAACTTTCGTGGTTTCACCTGTAATGCCAGTTTATTTCACGAAAACCCTTTGGTAAGCAAAGGATTACTTCCCCAGCTCAATTGCTATTCCTTACTTGAGCTTCATATCTCCATAGGGCCTTCCGCGTACTGGACAACGTATACCTCCTACCATTCCTAGAGCTCAGAAAGGTTTGCCACAAAAAAGACCCATTCCTGGTGTCAAGCATGTGATTGCTGTGGCATCAGGTAAAGGTGGAGTGGGCAAATCCACAACTGCAGGTCAGTTGCTGTTTATGGAAGAACAAAGGCTCTCGGCTAAATATATTTGTATGTACTAAAGTAAACTTGTGCAGTAAACATTGCGCTGGCAGCTTCAACTTTTCAGAAGAAAGTCGGCATCTTGGATGCCGATATATTTGGCCCCTCGATACCAAAGCTTATGAATTTGAAGGGCGAACCGGAGCTTACCGCACAAGGTAAACCACAGAAGTGTGCATGGCGGATAGCGAGAGACTAAGCAAAGTGGAACAGGTCGGTTACTGCCGTTAACAAACTACGGGGTCAAAACAATGTCTATGGGATACCTAGTCAAGGAGGATAACCCAGTAGTCTGGAGGGGTTTAATGGTGATTATTCCCACATAGCTCGAATGTTTCCATGGGTTACTTATTCGAAATTCCAGGTCATGAAGGCACTTCAGCAACTGATGTATGAGGTTGACTGGGGCCAACTGGACCTTTTGGTGATCGATATGCCTCCAGGCACCGGGGACACACAACTTACAATCTCCCAATTCCTGCCGCTATCCGGTAAAACTACCTTTGATCTACTCCCCGTTCAGCGTGGTAATAACCACGATTTCATTAGGCGCGGTGATCATCTCCACCCCACAGGATATTGCTTTGATTGATGCAAGAAAAGGAGTGAACATGTTCAGAAAAGTCAATATTCCGGTGAGTTTGCACTGGGTATTTACCATAAGCCATGTTCGCTAACAACCCTACTAGATCTTGGGGATGGTTCAAAACATGAGCATGTTCATATGCCCCAACTGCAACCACGAAAGCCATATCTTTGGCCAGAATGGGGCTATAAAGACTGCGGAAGAAATGGGAATGCCGATTCTAGGCGATATCCCACTCCATGCGGAGATCTGTGAACTCTCTGACCAAGGCAAGCCCATTACTGTTGCCCGCCCAGACAGCATCCATGCCAAGTGCTACAAAGGCATCGCCGAAAAGATTGTAAATCAAGTGTTTATTGAGAACAAATAAACTTCCCGCTGTTCTTGCGCTTTACACGTTGATGCATGCTCTTGTATAGGAAAAATGGATCACAAAATAATACAGTCCTTCTTATCTTCAGGATTGGGGTTGTTGGATTTCTCCACCTCGGCGATCATCAGATCGAATATACGGCCTAAGCATGCGCATCATTAATGGTGGGTTCCAGAAGAAATTGCAATGGAGATAACGAACCGATATTCTCGTTGTGCTTGGCAGAAGCCTCGATGCATTGGCATTGCCATTGTGCCGCAAGTTCCTTCCCCTCGTCAGTCGATATTTGTCTATGAGCAATGTGTGTAAACAGGTGGCCCTTGGGAAACTTCCCGCACTCGAAAATACCTCTGCATATGTAAATCGCTCTTGTTACCAACCACCACAATGGGCACCCATTCGGTGCCAGTATAGTTGAGGATCTTATCTCGGATGATCTTGATCATCTCGAAGCTGGATCTCGAAGTGATCGAGTACACCAAGATGTATCCGTGAATACCAATTGCATGTTTGGAGTTGAGAATAGAATATTCATCCTGAGACGGTTGAGATTAGCAGCGCTCACGAAGATAACAGAGTCGCAGAAGAACGTACTTGGCCAGCAGTATCAATAACTTCGATAGTGAATTCTTGCCCCTTGTACTTCAGCACCTTACTAAAAGTGTTCTCGATAGTCGGGTAATAGGAATCCACAAAGTGATTCTCAACGAATTGAATCGTCAGCGAGGATTTACCTATGGCGGTCGCGAGAAACGCAGAATATCAAGGCTTTAGAGAGAAGGCTTGGGGCGAGATCTCAACTGGGATGAAGGTATGCTCCACCAAGATCTGAATTGACTTCCTTACCTACAGCCCGGAAACCCAGCACAGCGATTCTTCTAACTTTTGATGTATTGCTCATGATAGTTGGGCAGTCAAGGCCGGCAACCTCAGAGGTAGGTATCAACAAGTGCGGTCACGTGATGCCGAAAACCAAGGCATCAAGGATTGGGAAGAAGATTCGATGGTGGCCAGTCAGGGAGAAAGGGAACACATGTAATATTGATCATGGGAACACATGTAACGTTCATGAAAAACATTCGATCTTCCCACAAATGCTCATTCACCCAACACCTCAATGAAAATTACTAGTAAAGCAGGGATTTATGGGATTTATAGGAGCCTGCAGCGCTTGTTCCCAGGAAAAATTGATTCGCTCAACTGTCAGCGCAAGGGATTGGCTGCAGAAACGAAATTTCATCATAATTGGCCAAATCAGCGGCGTTAGCTCAATTATTGGCTGGGATCCGGTCAAGTGAGGATCACTGGATGATTGGACCGTCTTGGGTGGTGCTCATCAGTGCTACACAGACATTGAGGGAGAAGGCAACACCGGTATTTCCATTTCTTACATTGCATGACTGTCATTCTCTCTCGAGGACCCTGTCTTTGTGTTCTCTATAAAAATCACTCCCCGCTCCAGTGATGGAAATCTTTTCATTTCCTCTTTAAATAATGCCATCAAGCCAGCCCCTAGCATTTACCGAGTATCGTTCCTCAAAAAGATTCTCACCATCCCCGGTCCCCGCCAATGTGGCTAGCTCTGCTCCGAAAGAGAAGCCTGAGCGCAGTGTAAATACTCCAGACACCCCGAAGTCGAAAGAAGGGGATTTCTCCACTTCAACACATAGCTGGCCTATCTTTTTTGCAATACTGCCCCCAGTGGTGTCTGTATTTCATGGAGACGCTAGAGCGTGGAGCGACCTGATGCTACTTGCATTGGTTGGCTTCTATCTGTACCTTGTTATCAAAGGTGAGCATTAGCCTCTCCTTGCTTGGCCAAAGTATACTAAATGAATTTCCTCCATAGTCCCCTGGGAGCTATACTTTGCTGCACGAAAACGTCGAGTTCACCGAGACGCCCAAATTGGTCAGCCGGGGAATGCTGTACAGGAAGCCATACGCTCGGAAGCGATCAGCAAGTTGTATCGACAAGAACAACTTTCGTTGTTAGTAGTACTGGCCTCCCCTGTTTTAGGGGGCTATCTTCTACAACTGTCACGGCAATTTCTCTCGGATTACGATAAATACTTCTCCCAGCTGAACATCATGATATTCATATTCGCAGCGGGAATCAAACCGGTTTCCCACATGATTGGTCTAGTAAAAAACCGAGCTTTACGTCTACAGGAGGAGATTCATTACCCAAACAGTGAGGTGGAGGAATTACGTACTCGGTTGGAGAAGATGGAAGAGGAGCTTCACCTGCTACGCTCAGCCTTGGCCACAAGGTCTGAGGTTGGCGAGTACAAACAGGATATGCAGCCGGCCTTGGTAGAACTCACCAGATGGTTCAAAAAGTTTGAGCTACATGACCAGAATGTCAAGAAGCAGCAAATCTCCAAACTGGATGAGTTGGAGTTGCGTTTGAACAAGATCGAGCTGAATACGGCTCATGTGCAAGACCTGAAGAGAAAGAATGCCCTGATATGGTTGGTGGATCTTATCTCTAGGGTGATATGGCTGCCTTTGAATCTGTTTGTGTTCTGCTTACGTTGCTTCAACTATCTGATACCCTACAGACTACTCCAGCACACTGAGGCGACATCCAAGGGGTCGTTGGGCAAGCACAAGCCAAGCTACGACTATCAGTAGCACAAACCAAGCTACGGCTGTAAGTTGGACCATTGTATATTCTGTGAGTATAGGTAGACCATCGTGTGTTTCGGGAGTATAGGTAGTACATGTATTCAACCATTTTTGTTAGTCTTTATATCAATGTAGAATAAACTTGGGCAGATTGGAAAACAAATGACATGAAATCAATATCTACAGCTACGATCGCCCCGCATTTATAGCTTTGATCGTCTGGGCAACATCTTGTCGTAAACCCCACTTGAGAGGTAGTCGCGTGGGACAGTGGAGATGTGGTTCCCAAGGTTTCTAATGTCGACCATATCTGGGGTGATTTGATCAATGGAGGTGACCCCCATCAGGCGCATCACCATTTCGAACTCGTCCTTGAGTAGTTGCAGAACTCGTTCGACTCCCGCTTCGCCGTAGGTGGACATGCCATACAATGTAGGGCGTCCCAAGCCAACCGCTTTAGCACCCAGCGCGATGGCCTTAAAGATGTCGGAGCCACGGCGGATACCTCCATCGATGTAGACCTCGAACTTGTTGAGGTCGGCGCCAGCGGCCTTCAGTGCGGCGATGGCCGATGGAAGAATCTCAATCGCCGATGGGGAGGTATCCAGCTGTCGGCCACCGTGGTTGGAGATGACAATCCCTTGGCAGCCATGTTGCCATGCAAGTACCGAGTCTTCAGCCGATTGGATTCCCTTGATAATGATCGGCATTCTGGTGATGGACTTGAACCATTTAATGTCTTCCCAGCAAAGCCCAGGGTCGATGAATTTCGAGATTGCTCTGGCCGCTCCCTCGTCACGTGTCTTCAGATCCTTGTCATCTTGCATGTCCGGAGGATTGATCACAAACTTCTGCCTCATGTCCTTCTCTCTGCGGCCTAGCTGAGGGGCGTCTACTGTGATGAACAACGCCTTGCATCCCTTGGCCTCTGCAGTACGCACGATTTGTTCCGAGATTTTACGATCGGAGTTCACATAAAGCTGATAGAACAGGATCTGGCCTACGACGGATGCGTTCACCATCTCGTCCAATGAGCAGGAGGCAAGCGTAGGGAGTAGCTGGATGATCTTTTGCTTGTTTGCAGCTCTGGTCAAGATAACCTCTCCTTCAGGATGGCCAAGTTTCCCTAGGAATAAGTGGGTTAGCGATTGTTCGCGAAAGTGTCGCTTGTTGCCAACAAACCTAAGGCACAGGCAGTGATGTAGAGTGGGAAGGAGCTGTCGTATCCAAGTAGCTTGGTGCTCATGTCTACGTGTGTCACGTTGACCATAACTCGAGGTTTCAACCAGATACGATGGAAAGCGTTATGGTTCTCACGTAGAGTGATTTCATCGTCAGCGCCCGAGGAATAATATGCCCAAGCATCGGCCCTCAGGACCTGCTTGGCGACGGCCTCGAAGTCGTGCAGATTCAGCATCTCGGAGATGTGTGGTTTGTTTTGGATAGCAAGTTGGCGTGCCTTTTCCTCCGGGGTTTCTTCCTTCTTCTCGGCAACAATTGTGGAGACGTCGATCTCACCTAGACAGACTTCAGGAGGCAGATACTTGGCGATGATGTCTTTGGGATGAATAGGGTCGAATGCCTCAGTCGCATCCTTGCCAGCATATTTCAGGAGGATCTTTTTTCCACCAGGGTGCTCTTCCAGGAAGTTTGTGAGGTCATAAACTTTGCCATGGATGATCATCCAGCAGGATTTTTGGGAGTCGTGTTTAGCAACGTCCGAGGCAGAAATCAGTTTCATAGCAGACTATATTGTACAGGGAAACTGTCAGGAGGGGGAGTGGGTTCACGCAAGATAAGAGCGGCAGCCGGTATTTATTGGCCTTCACCCAGCTCTCTAATCGTGACTGTCAGTATTCGTTGATTTAGCACAGTGGCCTGCACAGTGGCCAGATTGGGATCCGTATCTTCCAAATACAATCAGATGACTCGATTGGTATGGAAATCAGGCACATTTTAGAGCGCGGTTCTCATAAATTAGATAATTAATATAGCTATAATGCTTCAGATGTAAAGCCTCTCTCTCCACCCAATATTTCTAGATCACCTATCACCCCCGCACAATTAGCTGAGAAAGTACCATGTCAACGTAATTGCCGGGTGAGAATTAAATGTCCAGCAATTACACAGTTATTTAGCCGATTTGGCGATCGCATGGTGCATATGCTGTATCATTTGTCACTCCCTCGGGTGAGCCCTGGGGCATGGAAAATACCCACGGTCAAGGGTGAGCGGAATCATGGCGTCTGAAGTGGTTGAGCCTAGCTTTATACATGTATCACTACTAATTCTGGAGGGTGGATCAAAGTGGAGATATGGAAGAGGCGGTTGATCTGGCGGTTGATCTGGCGGTTTATTCGGTGGTCTATTTGTTATAAAGAAGGTAGAGCCTCCGATTGGACTGGCTTTGCTTTGGGTAGAGGATATCCGAGTGCAGAGAGTAAGTTCAAGTAGCCTGTTCTCTTCACAACATTCAAGTCCTCTTTGGATCTGACAAGCAACAAGCCCGAGAAGCCGAGTGAATTGACCGAGATCTGGCCGAATTTGTCCTCCTTACGTGGAACAATAAGCATCCACTTGGAGGTGACCAGCAGATTGTACGAGACCGAGCCTAGCAAACGAACCCCTTCGCTTAGGTGGTACTTGGTAACTTCCTCAAAAATAGAGTCCAAAAGATCAGAGTAAAGATCAACCAGGTAGTCACCAACAGCCTCAGGGTTTCCTAGCTCCTTGATCTTTTCTTGGTCAAAGAGGACTGCATAGTGCAAGAAAGGAAGACCTGGCAATTGTCCGGTTTTTCCTGTTGGTTGACGAATTAGAGGATTTTCGCACGTGGTTCACGCTCCCGCTACCTACCTGGGGTGAGATTAGCCCCTTTGAACAGTGGCTCGACTGGAGGGGATTCGAGCTGCCCTAATGGAAGGATTTGCATATGCTTGTGGGGTTGGCTGCAAGAAATGCCTGTATCAGTATAAGAACTTGAGGGTCCGGGAAGGCAAACATTACCTAGCACCCGACATTGCTCCGCAATTGTAAAAACCAAGGGTATTGCTTTCAATGCTTGACATTGTTTTCCAGAGTGCAGCGAAATCGGACGGGTTGAGGGGTAACGACTGGCGCTCAAACTCTACGTTCAGGGGATTAGAAAATCGGCTTGGGTGTGAGGCGGCGTGTGGCTTTTTACCTTTGGTGACGACAAGAAGATGTCCAGGAACTACACAAAACTTATTCAACAACACCACATGGTCCTCGAATTCGGTTACGAACAAGTCTGGATTGTATGGAAGGAAGGGATTGACGGAAGTAGCTGCTTTCTCTGCGTTTACTGCCTCGGCGGTTTGCTCGGGCTTTTTGTCTAGTTGAGGTACCAAACGTAATTGGTACTACAAAAAGGTGTTCAGTGTCGTGTCCACCTCAGATCTACTAAATCAGCAACAAACCTCAACGCCATCTTCCACAAAAGACTCTATTTCGGTCTCAATAAAAACCAGCTCGCCTTTTCTGAGGGAATCTTCGTGGGTTTTCTGAATCTTTTCGACAAGGGACATAGTCGTTGGCAGTAGAAGCAAGAAGGGCTCGGTAATCACAATATCACGCCAACTACCATACTTATCGTAAACAATTGAATCTAGACCCATAATACCGAGCCCACGGATCAGAAAGGGTAACACGCTGGTAAGATCCCATTGTTATTTTGCCATGAATCAACGTCAATTAACATCTCTGCAGTAAGTAACATGAGGTCAAATGACTCGAAAGGAAATGATGTTCTTAAAAAAAATCCTTGGAATTTGTGCTAGGATATTCCTACATTTTTGACTATAGCCGAAGTCCCCTTTAAGGAAGTGACTACGCTAGAAGTAGTAAATATCTGACTTGGTGAACAAACGAACATCACTTGTGTGTAGTATGAAAAATGACACCAAAGACACGAAAAACGGACGTCACGACGTTCTGGCTTTGAAGCAGAAGCTTGCTGACACACTTGGTGAGAATGGCCCCCTCTACTGGAACGCCTTGAAGGATTTCGTCACCGGAAAGCTCAATAGACAAGAATTTGATTTCTACGCAAATCTGTATATTCCTAGAGAACACGGTACTTCCTTCTCTTTTTCCTTTGCTCTGAGGTGCTTGTATGATGTTAACCCTCCTTAGTGAAACTACATAATGCTTTCATCTTGGCCAATATATCAAATGCTCAGAAATCAGCACCGCCACCGCCTAACCAGCGGTCTACCAAGTGGTTGAAACGCAAAAAGGATCGCACATCACTGGAAAAAGACCCAAAAAGGAAGAAGCTGAGACAGGACATTCTATCACTGAAGAAGGCGGATCGGGACAGAATCAAAGTGCTCTTGGTGAGTACAATCATATCTACCATCTAGTCTCTTGGATTTGTTTCGAATGATGAGACGATTCTGTAGAAAACACGCACAGCTCCCTCTAAACCCCTTCCTCTGAGGTCGACTGCACGTAGTCTTCCCTTCCCTTCTGGTGGTATTCCGCCGAGTAAGTGCAGTACTACCACGCCCCATTCACGATGACTTGCTAACCCCAGAGTGATGTAGACTACATAAGCGAGGTCAACAAAGGATACCAAGCGCCTCTGTGCTATGATTCCAAGGAGCTTCCCGACGGAGAGATATTGCACGAGAGAATGACAACAATAGCATTGGAACACGGACTGCTAAACGGAGTTACACCCGACAGTATCGAAGTTCTGCAATACGCACTTGAGGTATATCACCTGAACCAGATCAATCCAGCCTTGGCTAACTTTTTCCACAGAGTCACCTCAAAACCATCATCAGCAATTGTATATATAAGGTTAGGTGTAACCGGTCCATGGGGATCATCACTTCCGACGCACCACCCAATCTCCGGGAGCGAAGCGATATCTTCTTCAAAAAGAACCTGGCCAAGAGTGTATACGAAATGCAACCAACCAAGCTCAGCGCCCCTCCGCCCAAAACCTCTCTTCGTCTACGAGACCTTGCTTTCTCTTTCGAGATCGCCCCCTACACCATGATCGAGATGCCATTGGTTGCAGAGAGATTGACCTCTATATTGTACGAGGATACCGATGAGGAAGGAGGGGAGGAAGGGGAGTCAGAAGAGGAGGAGGTCGAGTACGACACACGCGTCATCAAGGTGTAAAATCCTTTTCTTTTGTTCATATGTATAAATAGAGATCCTTTCCACCACCCACGCTGATATAATCCTAATAAACCTGACTTGTTGCTCACGACCCATTCAACCACGTACTCACTGGCCATGCATTCACAACTATTCAACCATATGCTCACTAACCATTCATCCATATGCTCACGACCCATTCACCACGTACTCACTGCCATGCATTCACAACTATTCAACCATATGCTCACTAACCATTCATGCTCTGCTCAATCAACCCATGGAAGGACAAAGATGGAAATTGGAAATATGTGACGCTATATGTGTTCCAATCAAATGGGTTCTCTATCAGACCAATAGAATCTGCTATGCTGGCTTTTATACTGATTCACTTAACCATTGCCTTCCAACTCGGCGAGAATTACTTAGACTAATTATTGTCTTGCCACACACTACTTGGTCAGCAGTAAACATGCGTCTGTTGTATTCTTTATTGGCTTTACTACCTTGTTCCTTGCTAGCTTCTGCAAAGTCTCTAACCGGAGACAAGGTGCTGGTGCTTTTGGATGAGATCGCTGCCAAAGATCAGTATTCCATTTTCTTCAACTCCTTGACTGGTAATACCCGCCTTGCTCAACCTTGTCCTTGCGGAATGTTTTTCCTCACGTCTTTATTTTCCAGAACGTGGCTATCAGTTGACCTTCAATGACGCCACCGACCCGTCGTTGAACCTTATTCAATATGATGAGCGTAATTTCGATCACCTCGTTTTGTTCTCCCCAAGCACCAAAAGTACTCCTCACTGTCTGCTCGCTCACTGCACATGAAACATGGAATACTCAACTTCTCCTTTGGTTATTTAATAGAATACGGAGGTTCTCTTACCGCGACTACCCTGGTCGATTTCACCAACAAAGGAGGAAACATCCTGGTAGCAAGTAGCTCCGCCATGAGCCCGGTGATACAGCAATTTGCCGCCCAACTAGGGATTGATTTCGACAACCAGGGAACTAGTGTCATCGACCATTTCCAATATAACGAAACTTCCGAACACACAGTGATTGCTTCCGATCGTTTCACTCCGGTGACAGCAATCTTCAGCCCAACTGTCAGAGAGGGAGCACCCGTTCTGTTCAACGGTATCGGCCATCTCGTATCCCCCCTTGTTTACACCACGGCGATCTTGAAAGCCAATCCCACCGCCTACTCCTACGAAACCAAGGAGAACATGGTTGTTGACGATGACATTACTCTAATCGGAAGTGAGATCGCTTTAGTTAGCTCTCACCAGGCATTAAACAATGCTAGGGTCACTTTCTCCGGCTCCCTGGATCTGTTCAGCGATAGGTAAGCCACAAGGAGCAGAGCGGTGGCGACGACTCGGTACTAATTTCGCCCTTTAGATTCGCCACCTCCTCAGTAAAGATCCATGGTTCGGAGAAAAGGTTCGTTTCGCGTATGATGATTAAACGGATGTGTCCAGGATGCTAAAGGAGCTTTCAGATATGTTAAATCAGGTAACGAGGCTTTCTTCAACGAGTTAAGCCAATGGACATTCCAGGAAAAGGGTGTTCTTAAGGCTGTCAGTGTCAAGCACCACAAGGTCGAAGAGGAGGAATTCCCTGGCTGGTACAGAATCAACGATAACATTGTACGTATGGGGACACGTGTTGGAGCCGACCCAGGTACTAATCTGACTCTTCGAAGGTTTACGAGATCGAGTTGTCTGAGTATTTCGACAACAGCTGGCATCCATACAGCGCACCTGATGTCCAGTTCGAGGCAATCATGCTGGATCCCTATGTCCGCGTCACCCTGAACCGCACCCAAAGCGAATCCCCCAGCAGCACCAAATACGTTGGCCACATTGCTCTTCCGGATGTGTATGGAGTATACACCCTTCGAGTCAATTACAAGAGAGCAGGCCTATCCTATGTTTTGGAGAAAGATGTGGTGCCCATTCGACCCTATCGCCACAACGAATACCCAAGATTCTTGACAGTGGCATTCCCTTATTATGTTAGCGCTGGCTCCATGCTAGTTGGGTTCGTCGTGTTTTCTATTGTATGGCTGTACAACCGTGATGCAGGAGTCCCAAAAAAGAAGACCAACTAGGAGTTTATTGAGGCATTCTGCGCATATCCTAACAATAAAATCCATTCATTCGGGAATGGGGGTAAAGATCCTTTTTGGTTTGTCGTAGATGTCGGACACCACGTAGGGATTCTCCAGCTCGTGCGGGGCAATGGCTGGGACTTGCGCGGTTAGGATGGCATTGACATGTTCGGTAATGAGGTCGATGGCAACTGTGTTTTCGAATCCCCTTGGCATGATGATGTCGGCGCTCTTCTTGGTCTACACGGGGGGGGGGATGTAGATTAGCTGGAGTGAACTGACGCATACCGACTGTTTGGCCAATTACCGGGAAAATGAAATGCTCGAATGTCGGCTTTCGTACGTGTGTGTATCTGGTGATGATCCTGTCGATGTTCCCTTCTTTCTTGGACAGCTCCTTGTTCACTAGATCCGAAGTTAATCACGGTGGCCCAAGACTTGGCTGGGATAATTTCAAAATTACCGAGGTTGATGAGTCTAGTATCCGAGTCCACGTCGGCAAATATCTTCATGGACAGAAAATGCCGGACCTTGGAGTCAAACAGGACCAGGCATCCTTCAAGGATTACAACATCCGGCAGTGGATCGCCCCATCTTTCTGTCTCGGCGCATCTGGGATTCTGTTAGCGCTGGGTTGGAGGGAATTGAAGCTAATGATTCGATACCTTCTCCACCGAGAAAAATCATATATGGGAAGGTCGATCGGATTCCCTTGGCGCAGTTCGGAAAGAAGCTCAGCGAGTAGATCAAAGTCGTATGCATCTTGGATTGCTTCGTTGGTATCGAGAAGAGAGCGGGTGGAGTTGGAGGTTGGGGCTTACCTGGATGCTCGATGTTCATATTTCCTTGCAACGCCGCCTCCAGATCTTCTCCCTCAAACTCTCTTAGAAAGCGAAACAAACTCAGAATCACAACCTTCTGTATCTGGGAGTTCTCGTGAGGCTTCAGACGCTCGACAACTAGCTTGCACACCTTACTCTACGTGGATAGAAAGCAAACTCGGGTTGAATAAGCGGTGGCATACTTGGGGCTTCAATGGATTCGCTTGTTTCAGGCGCTTCACGCTCTATTCATCAAACTCTTGGAAACACTTACTTTGCCGGCCCCTGGGCCACCCGCAACACCTATAATGAAGGGAGCTTTGTTGGCGTTGGGATGACTGTCACTTAGGGATATGACGTCGGAATTAGAGGTGGGAGAGAAAGGACGTAGACTGGGCGAACGGTAGGCGTCTAAGCTTGCAAACATTCTGAGAGCACAAGAGTCAACGGTGGAAGGGTAGTGATGGCGGTGGTGGTGGTGGTTGGTGTGCCTCTCCTGAGGTACATGTCATGACTACTCCGGATTTCTACATGCACCCTAAGCCACCTGACCGCATCATCGTCATCCATAAATTCATGAGAATGTCTTAGCACGGAGCAGAACTGGCCAACTCCAGCAGCCTGTGAATGATAATGATTTATTTGCATTTATTGTGTCTATAGAGGCAGCGCAAAGCGCAAAAATCAACAAAGCTTAATCCGCACGAGCTCCACTTTTCATGTTTGTTAGGAGGGGCTTTAGGTGTCGGTTATCGAATGAGGTGAACCAGTGATTATCGTAACGGGAGGCTGGTGTCTTGTGGCGAAATTTCTCCTCGTCCAGAAGCGCCTCTTCCTCTATCCAAACAGCAGATGAATCCCGATGACGCTGACCAGCATGGCGTGGCTTTCGACTCTCGCGCTTAGCAGCCTGCCCTGAAGGAAGGCCGGCTTCATTTTCCGAACTATCGTTGTCAGAATCCTCCACCCCAGTCGCAATATTGAACCGGTTGAGCATGTAAGGGGCGGTGCCACCAAACACGACCACACTTAGAACTATCACCATGAGGGTGGTGGTCCGGACCACTGCCCCATCATAGTCCATCATTCCAATAGCCAATACAAACGATACGGCGCCGCGGAGCCCGGCCCAAAACAACATAAATTGGTGCTTTTCGACAATTGCTTCCCCTGGCCGCTTGAAGAAATGCTTGGAGCCAAGGTTGATGAGTTTGGAGAAGCCGAAAATCGCACAATAGCGCGCAACGCACATGACAACCTGGCGATGTCGCAGCTGGAGTTAGCAAGTGGAAGTGCCATTGGAACATTGAGAGGATCCTCACCAGGGTGGAAACAATGAAGAAGGGCCGATACACATCATCCACATTCGTGAACATGGTCACCCCAAGGTAGATGAAGATGAAGTTTTCTGCCAGCTTGCATAGGATTTGAAACATGTATTTGGTGGACCGCTGGCATCGCACCGACATGTTGTCGTACGCGTAGTGCTTCATTACTATTCCAGTGAACAATAAAGCCACGATTCCTGGATGTCGCGAATCGCGTTAGAAGGCTGAGGTGCACAATGCCATCTGTACAACGGCCTATACCTGACATCTCAAGGGCATTCGCCAGGAAGTATGAGCCGTACGCCATAATGGTGACCAGGGCGGACTCGATCCCTGGGAACCGGTGGAGTTGGGAATACTTGAGCATGAGCGCGCACACCATACCAACCACTATGCCGATGGCCATGGAGGAGGTGAAGCTCACTATGAATGTCCCGATCCCCAGCAAGACGTTGGAGAGATGCAGCTCGGAGTCGTGGTACTTTCTTAGCGTCCTAATCAGGGGCTGTGATCAGTATGATGGTCTAGTATCCAGGCTACTACTGGTACTTACTCGTACAGCACAATGGAGACCGCGTCGTTCAGGATGCTCTCCCCGAAGATGATGGAATAAAGCTTGGGATCCACTTTCAGTTGCGAGAAGATGGCCAGCACGGTAACTGGATCAGTCGAAGACAGAACCGAGCCAAACATGAAGCACTCATTCAGGGTGAGATTTATATCCTCCGGCCCGATAAGGGTGATGATATATGTGAAGGCACTATCGAGGTGTGGGCTGAGGTTAATGGGACGGTGAGGAACAAATCGAATGCCGGATTTACCCCATAATCAATGCAGTAGTGAAGGTCCCGAGAAGTGCAAAAACCAATATAGTCCCGATATGGCGAAAGAATCGATACTAGTGTAAAGTGTAAGCTACATGGTCTATCTCGACGGACTGGGGACTCAGTTGACTAACCCTCTTGAGCTCGTAGCCTGAATTCAGAATGATCGGCGGAAGAATCAGATTCAGGAAGAAAGCCGGATCGAAGGTCATAAGGTTCTGTAGAACGGAGTCGGGGGAAATTCTGATAACAAAGCCGACAAACATACCTAGACAACGGATCAGTCCGATGCTCCCCGTGCGGCTCAATCCTTCACTTACCAACAAAAATGGAGACCACCGATTCGTGCAAGAAGTGAACTTTGTGAAGCTTCATCTGGTAGCTTATCCATAATATCAGAAACAGCAGCGTGAGGAAGATCAGGATAGCCCAGCTTGAATAATATTCCTCCTCGAGAGGAGACGCGTGCTTCGCCATAAGTGTAGATATGTCAAGAGAGGTTTGTTATTATTTGCCGAGAAGAAAGCAGTTTCGCAAGGACCATCAAGTGTCAATAGGTGAGCTCAGCAAAAAGCAAACAATCAAAGTGTTTCGACAGAGGCTGCTGAGGGTTGGCGTCAACTGATTAAGAATGCGCTCATTGTACATTGATTGGAGCAATTCCCGATCCATCCACAATTGTAATTCTAAATTAGTTCGCTTTTAGAATTTGTAGTCACACAATCTCTGCGCCTGTGGTTGGTTGCGTGGTTGCGTGGTTGGTGAACCTACAAGTGCTGTCTGTTGCTGAACTAGTGTGATTCAAGAGAGCGTTACAGAACCCAAAAATCATGCATAGAGAGCACTCGTAGCAGGGCCCAGGATGGCTTCTTTTAGCCATGCAGACTAGAGTTGGGTATTGATTAGCATCGGCCCCTGCTTAGACTCAGTTGCTGTTTAAATCTTATTACGATAGCTTATGTTGATTATTCATACGCCCCTTAAGCCACTAAGTATGCGAGCAAAATACTCTTTACCCAGGATTGTGAGGTGGCTGTTCTTGGGATATCTTTTATCTCTATGGTGTATACCGTTCATTACTTTCGAGACTCAAACAGTCTGAAGCGACGCTCCATGATTCCACAGAATCCCATAGCCAACTAAAGGCAACTTGCAATCACAGGCGTGCCCAACCCTGAACCGCATCTCGCCTGGCTAGAGCAATGTGGTAAAAGTGGCTCTTGGTAGGTTTTGGCTACTTGCTAACGAGTTTCGTTCAATAGAACAAGAGCACGTTGTCTCGAAACTCTTTTCGGATAGCCTGCAACCCACGGTTCTGAGACCATACTACTATGCAATGAAGCTGGCTCCTTCAAAGGAAGATATCACAGTAGCCACTCTGACAACTTCCGATCGTTTCCATGTGTCTGAGGAGTTGGTACAAACCTACCAGGGTAAGTGGCGAATGCGGCTTGAGCTAAAATTCCCTGTCTAAACCACTCTTCTAGAGGGGCTATATCGGTTGCTCTCCATGTGCCCGATGACGACAAGAAAGAAGAGGTTGTACACCGGCTAGCACAGATGTATGATTCCAACCCCTTGATGAAGACTTGAGTTGATGTTCACCTTGTAAATGTAGCGCGTTTTTTCAGCCGTACCGACTATTTCCTTCTGTTGAATGTTGATTCCTATCTGTGCGTCGATTTTCGCCAAAATCTGAAGGGCTATCCAGAAATGATGAAGCGTATGAAGGACGGTCAAGTGGCAATAGTATTCCCAGCCTTCAAGTATAGCGTCCTTAATGAAGGCAGGGATGCTTCCATCTTCCCATGAACAAAGCCGGACTTGTTGGGCCTGGTGCAGGAGAAGAGAGTAGATATGTTTCATAAATCTCGGGTAAACGGGCATGGTTCCACTGACTACACCAGGTGGTACGCCAGCAAGCAACCATATGTGATTGTTAAAAAAGAAGGGGCGCCGTGGTCCAACGAAAGGTTCCTTGGCTACGGCGGGAACAAAGCTGCCTGTCCGTATGAGATCTATTTGTCGGGTATTGAGCACTGGGTCCTCCCGAACGATTTCATCGTCCATCAGAACCACGACTATCTAGAGAGCACACGCAAAGTTGAGGTGAGTAGAATGCATTGTGCCACCTTTGCCAGCCTCTGACTTCCTTTTCTTCTAATGTAGCGCAAACTTAATAAGATCTACGAAATCTTTCGTGAGGAAGCTGCTTGCGAGTGGTGAATGGGATACAGCCAAAGTAAACAATCTGCAACGTGAATGTACGAAAGTTGTAGCAGACTTTGAAGCGTATTCTGTTGAACTTCAAACCTGACATATGGCTCCCCACTGCACCCAGTCCATAAAACGCAACACGCATTTTTCCTGTTTGGCGGGAAGACAATATCCTTGGTGCGTAGATATCCCTAGCATTTTGGCTTCGACTGTGGGAAATTAAACGAAATGAAATGTAATTTTCGTGTCAGAAATCATATCCGTTCTCAGGCTATAATCATGCTTGGAATCACGTACCAGAATGCATTACCGAGTTCCATGTCCACTCATCAGAATAAAACCAGTCCGCGGCAGGATCTGACATCAGATCCAACACCTTAATTCGCTGTCATTGCAGCACCTGCTTCAATTTACCAATCATTTGTGATGCCAGCAGTTGCCAACTCCCTTTGCTTCCTAGTCAACAGCCGTTCCAAGGTGCATTCCTCCATATAACTTGATAGCAGCTTTCAATTCCCTTCATCCTCAGCCCATCATGCCTGAAAACAGCGAACACCAGGCACCGCTTGAAGATGAGTTCTACTCAAGTTGGGCGTTGCTGATATATCTATCCTTAATGTTACTGATCCTCTGGATCAGCTACTTTTTGAAAAGGAAAGAGGTGCGCATGATACACGAATCGGTGGTCTCTATATTCGTAGGTAGGTCTACCCTGAACTGATCCCTGTGTTTAAAACTGACCGCTCATGTTCTGGAAGGGATGCTTGTCGGGCTTGTTATACGTTTCGGGCCAACAACAACGTTGAGAAACCTGATGACCTTTGATTCGGGGTTCTTCTTGAACTTGATCCTGCCCCCGATCATATTGAATTCAGGATACGAACTGAAGCGGGTTAGTTTTTTCTGATGCTCTACAGGCCGAATCAGTTGGTAACATATGTGTGCAGAATCGCTTTTTCCGACACATTGGAACTATTCTTATTTTTGCTCTCCTTGGCACATTTACTACTGCCCTGGTCATTGGGTGAGAAATCTCGACGCACGTTTATTTCGCCAATGCACGAGCTAACCAGTCCTACGTCAGCGGATTTACCTACATGATCACTCTGACTGGAGTTGAAAATATTGTTCTCTCCCTCAATGAATGCTTTATGTTCGGCTCGGTGCTCTCCGCCACGGATCCGGTCACCGTTCTTGCCATCTTTTCCCAGCTGAAGGTGGATCCGAAGCTGTTCACCCTTATTTTCGGCGAGAGTATCATGAACGACGCAGTGTCCATCGTTCTATTCGAGTAAGCAGGAAACAATTAGCGATGCAACCCAAAGACATAGGCTTATAGATGACTAATGTAGAACGCTGAGAAAATACCATGGCTCCGAGATGTACTTCTCCAATGTGGTTCTTGGTATCGGCACATTCATGTTTATTTTCTTAAGCTCCCTGTTCGTTGGGGTCGGCGTGGGCATGCTGTGTGCCTTGCAACTGAAGTTCACCGAACTACGAAGATACCCAGCCACAGAGTCGTGCATCGTAATCATCGTGGCGTATAGCTCATACTTCCTGGCAAATGGCATCGAGATCTCCGGTTCGTATATTGAATGTAGATCCCCAGTAGGCACTATGCTAATCCAAGAACCCAGGAATTGTATCCTTACTATTTACCGGGATCAGCTTAAAGCATTACGCATACGATAACATGTCGATCAAAACTCGGCGCACTACGAAGTATATATTTCACATACTCTGCCAGCTCTCGGAGAATTTCATCTTCATCTACCTCGGCGTGTCCATGTTTACTCATGAGAACGATGTTTACAAACCTTTCTTTATTATCTGTACTGTGGTAAGGCCCGACATTTACTTCCCAGAGGGTAGCCCATAGCTAACCGCTTGTAGATCATCATGTGCATTGCTAGATACTTTGCAATCTTCCCGTACTCCAGAATCATTAATTTCGGCTCGCGTCATTTATTGAAGAAGCCGAGTCCAGCTATTGCCAAAAACCACCAGTTCATGCTGTTCTGGGCGGGGCTTCGAGGGGCCGTATCTGTCGTGTTGGCCATTGGTATGGTCGAATACGGGGGAACCGTAGTAAGAACCACAACGATAGTGGTGGTGATTGTGAGCGTCGTTTTGTTCGGAGGAACCACGCCCTTGATGTTGAAGAAACTAGACATCAGCACTGGAGTAGAGGACGACGATGAGGACGAGAGCTCAGATGAAGACTTTGAGCAACCCATGACCTATTATGAGAGAAGAGGCCGCAAGAAGAAGAAGAAGGCCCGTCAGAACCGCCGTAGTAACACCGCCTGGTTTGAGGATGACGAGGAGGAGTTCTTCGAAGAGGATTCCTTGTTGGATGAGGAGAGAGAGCCTTCGCCACCACCCCTACCCCAAGACAGTCATTGGTTCACCTCATTCGATAATCGTACTTTGAAACCATTCCTTACACGCCCTGGGGAGTTGTCGTTACCCAGAGACATAGACAGACCAGCCAGCCCAAATCTAAGCATCGAAAACGGAGACGAAGGGTACAGCCTTGTTGGCTTGGGACAGCAAAATACATTTAGAAGAAGCAGAACTCGTAGGAATTGAATTGCATGCTCGATGACACGCTACCATTTTTTCCATACCCTACGCTACTGTCGTGTGTATTTTCTGATGGGTCTCTGACCGGATTCTAACGTATGTAGATAAACGTAATTAAAGTGATCTTTACCGAGGTTTCCAATGTTACTTACCTGAAAGGGTGTGGAAGTAGTGGCGTCAAAATGCCAAACTAAGGAAGCCCCAAGAATGGCCCGATCATTCACCGACGTGACTGCTCTGATGCCACCGTCGAGGGGCCATTTTGGGTAGTCACTTACCTCACCATCAATCCAGTGGACGTCACTCCAATATTAAAGTCATGGACACTTGGAGTTGTGCAAGTCACTGCCTTCTTTGTGTCTACGGAGCAAGAATGGGAAACACCCGTGAAGTTATCCAATTTGGCGATGGGAAAAATTTCCCCAAGAGGGTCGGTTACTCGTGCTTATGTCCTAGCCACTGTCTAACGAATCCATCCAGGGTGGACAGGTTACCCTCCAATATCTCTACATTGTACGTATGCTTGGTGATGGCTGGTGGAGGATTCTGTATTCTGATCAAGTCCACTCTAGGCCGGTACGGCAGCCCAACCATTCTATAATCGTGGTGAGCCTTTCAGGTGCAAAATCGGCGTCGGAAACGCCTGGGAAGAAGGTAATGTATACCGACCAAATAAATTCTTGCGACGTCATTCAAAGCGGATATAAGGCATCCTTCAAATGTCGGTCGGTGAAGTTGCAAGGTTCTGGGTCACTGGTGACCATGTTTGGGATGAACGCGGCCGCTCAGGAGTGATCCCACCCAACGCCACCATCATGTTCATCATTGCATTGCTTGGGACAGGGGAAGCTCCGGAATCCATTCCTCTAAGAGCAGAGAGATCGCTGGAGCGCACTGGGGCAGAAATGAACGTGAGCATTGCAACCAAACACGAATTGCAGCCAGTAGAAACACAACCCGAAACGTTAACCAGTTTAAAGAGGGGGATTTCAGGATCTTTGCGTAAACAAGAGCATCTTAAAACCCAAGATAAGTATGCGAAGGAATTGTGTGCAGAGGATAAGGCATATGGGGAGATTCAGTGCAAGGAAAGTCTCTCTAACGTAGCAAAGGCACTCAAGGCAAAAAAAGAAAAGCATCACAAGTAGGATAGTATTAAAAGCGTTGATTCCCGAGAATGCATGCCTAACTTCTGGGTTGAGACTTGAAACAGGGGCCTATACCAAAGTCAAGAACGAAGACATCGCGTACGAATGGGTACGAAGATTGGAACACGCTCTGGAGCAGCTCATCAGCAATCTAAGAGTCAGTGATAACACCGATATCGACGCGCAAATAAGGGCCATTGAGAATGCACTTGAGATGACAACACGAGAAATTCTACAGTATCTCAAGGAGGCACAGAGAGAGCGGATCCCGAATCCTCATCAGGAGGTGATCGACTTGCAGAAAATCACTCTTCAACAGACTCAACATTTGCGCGCTACAGCACGGGACGAATTAAGCAACAGGATCACTGAATGGAGACAAAGACTGGAGAAAGAGAACCAAGAAGTTAGAATCCTAAGAGAGGAGTTTCAAGAGGTGAAGAAGGCGCTCATTGTCACCGAGTTGCAGTCAGAAGATAAACAGATCGGAGGCTAAGTATGATGCCAAGGTTCGTTGAAGCGTACTGAAGTGAAAAGAAAGAGTTTTGTGTACTGAAGTGAAGTGGAAAGAAAGAGTTTTGGTGAAGATCATGTAATCAACAAGTGTATCTATCTTATGTCATAAATACTACCAAATATTGGCTTTTGCTGCGATACATTCGGTCATCCTCCCTCCCAACTTTGCAGCGAAGAGTTATTGCTCTGGGTTGTATATATGTATTTTTAATTCGCACTTGGGTATTGGCTTTATTACTACAATAATCTATTTAGTATTCCACCAACTGAGGTGTAGTAGTCGAATCACGATGATAGCGTTGTTCCCATTGCCTCTTAGCAACGGCTCTTAGTTCACGCTCACTCTCTGGCCCTGTGCTACGTACCATGCCCGCTAACCAACCATTCTCCTTTTGCAGCAATATCCACGGTTCGTCAAATTCCACGACCCTTCCCTGGTCCAGAACCAGGATTCTGTCGTAATCTCCGATGACCGTGTTTAACCGATGGGCGATCGTCAGAACAGTGGCTTGCTCGAAGCACGTGTGGATGGAGCGTTGTATGAATCTGTCTGATTGTAAATCCACGTTCGCCGTGGCCTCATCCATCACCAGGAGTTTGGTGTTCCGAAGGATGGCCCGAGTAAGCGACAGCAACTGCCTTTGGCCAATGGAGAAGTTCTTTCCGTTATCAGCCACCTCGGTATCAAGCCCCGCGTTTAGCTTGCAAACCGTATCCTTAAGCTCGGCAAGCTCTAGCGCCCTCCATAAGGCTTGATCGTCATGCTCATTGAAAGGATCCAAATTGAACCGAAGCGTCCCCTTGAATAGGAATGGCACCTGAGGAATGATGGATATCGCCTTTCTCAAGTCATGCAATCCAAGGTCAGAGATTGGAATGCCATCAATGGAAATACTGCCAGATGGCGAGGCTTCAAAAAGCCGGAAGAGCGCCGTCAAAAGCGACGATTTTCCAGCCCCGGTCCGTCCCACGACCCCGATTTTTTCGTGGCGACGGATTTCCAAGTTAATGTTCTGAAGCACTGCTTTATCCGATCCCGGATAAACAAGCGACATACCTCTAAACTCCACGGAGGCGTCCTGCGGCCAGTTTTTAGGTGGGCGGACATCGGTCACCCTCGGCCCTTCCGGAGGTAGCTTGGTGTACGAGAGCATACGCTCGACCGACACAAACGTAATCTCCACCTCGATCGACTGTCGGACAGCCCATTGAAGGATGCCCATCAGCTGCAGCACGTAACTCAGAGATAGCCCTACAAGCCCCGCAGATTGCGTCGACCGAGCACCAACCGATGCAAACGCTGTGACAGTCAGAAACACTGTGGCAAGAATGTCCAGACGAAAGCCAAGCCATCTTGCTGAGCAGATGTACATGAAGAAGGCTCGAGAATTCTCGCTTTCGGCGTTGATGAACATGTTGATGAATCGATTCTGAGCCCCATATGCTCGGATCGTAGACAAGCCGTCAAGCGTTTCTGAGAGCAAGGAGTAGACCGGTGATCTGGTTGTTGATTCGATCTGCTTGATTTGGCGAGAGGAGAGCATGTATAGCTGTCTAAGGGTGTAGAATATAACGCCCAGGAATGGCAGGGAGATGATCACCCAAGGATTGCCAATACATACTACTACGACGGAACCCAGAAGCATGAAGAAGCACTGGACTGCGTCGAAGAAATTCAGCGGCAGAAGCTCATCACAATTGGCTTGGTCCTTTGAGAACCGGTTGAGAATACGGCCCTGAGGGTGCATTCGAAAGAAGTTGATGTCTGTATTTAATACGGCATGGAGCATCTTTTTGAAGATCTCTCTGGATGAGTTGTGCATAGCTCTAAAGAATAGCAAAGCACGCACGCCGGCAAATATGACGGTTAGTGCAGTCAGTGCCGCGAAGATCCCCACATTCTCTTGCTTTCCCTGCTTCACGTCGTCATATCCAGCCCATTTGGAGAGGAAAAAGTCGGCAGCCACCGAGAACCCTTGCCCTACAAACAGCGACAATACAACAAGAATCAGGTAGAATGCTGACGATCCGACCCTGAAGAACTCTACATACGTACGTAGACTTGTGCCTCCCATGTTTCGGTCTTCGGCCACAAGTTGATTAGCCTTTGGATCATATTCCTCGACTTGGGTTTCTACATCGACATCAGCGAGGTCATCCTCTTCGACCAATTTCACAACGGATCTTCTCCTAGAGAGTTGTTCTGGCGCAACCTCATCATCCCCGTTGTAGGTGTAGAATTCTCGCAGAACGTCAATAAATGTTTTGCGGGTAGCTGCCCCATTGCCAGGTTGGGAAGGGTGTACCAAGAGGTCCCGAGAAAGCCCAGAGTATATCGGAATTCCTCCATCGAGAATCAACACCTCAGTGCAATCCTTGACATATTGTAGTTGATGGGTGGCTAGGATTACCGCCTTTCCTTTCAAAAAGCCGCGTATACATTCGTGGAACATCTTATACCCAACATGCGGATCTACCGCCGACAGAGGGTCGTCAAGAATATATAGGTCAGCCTTTTGATACACCGCTCGAGCAAGTGCCACACGGGCTTTCTGGCCACCGGAAAGGGTCACGCCTCTTTCCCCGATCAGCGTGTTCTCTCCGTTACTGAGAATCAAGAAGTCGCTCTCGAGTTGGCAGGCTTGGATGACTTTCGCGAATCGTAGAGGTTCGTACGCTGCGCCAAACAGGATATTCTCTTTAATAGTGCCAGCAAAGAGCCAAGGCGATTGCGCTGCGTATGCAATCCGAATGGAGGGGGCGAGATACATGCTACCATGATCCAAGTGGAGTTCATTAAGGATCCCCATACATAATGAGGTCTTCCCGGCACCAACTGGCCCAACAACTGCCAGAAGCTCGGAATGGCCCAGGCTGAACGACAAATCCCGTAGGACGCAATGGTCATGGTTGATGGCCCAATTAAATGCCGCTTCCTTCAATTCCAAGAGTACTCCCGGTCGATTGGAGCTCCTCAAACCCCCATCATTCGAATCGACACTTTCCAGATGCTTGAGCTCCGTCAGCATTAGAAAGTCTCGGATTCTTCTGGCGGAAACGAAGGACTCCGATATGGTGGCCAGCGCTTGGGGGAAAAAGCTTGTCATAGTCAAACGGACCACGTTAAACAGTGTCAGCGAAACAAACACTTTGTCTGGTCGCAGCGAATTCCCGGTAGCCCAGTATGTCGCAAAGGTCAAGAGCGAAGCTACGCTCTGGAAGAAGAAGTAGCTGGCCATGTTGAAAGCGCGCATGTTGTTGGATTTGCTAATGTACTTTAGCTCCTTTTCTCTTAGCCTGTTGATGCTTTCACAGAGGGGATCCTCCCAGGTCGAGAGTTTGACGAGATCGATTCCGCTGAGGGTATCCGAGAGTGTCCTTATACGTTCGTCACGATGGGTCACCGTCTCTTCCCGCATGCGGGAGAAGCGTTTCGCAAAATACGCCTGTAGCGGTAAGAGAACAACAAACGCGCCCAACCCAGCGAACACAGAGGGGCCAATTTCCCGGTAGAGGACTACAATGATCGCGATCGTTTGCAGCGGTCCTATAATGGCCCAAGTGGCAATGGGTGCGGCGTTTTCGAACGGCTGAACATCGTTGGAAATCAGATTGATCACCGCTCCGGTTGAAATGGACGATGTCATTGATAGCGACATGCACTTACGATACATAAGCGCAATCAGACTCATTCGCATGTTAAGCCCAGTTCGTAGGGCAGCAAAGTAAAAATGATGGGGTATCACCGCATGGACCAATGTACACATTGATAGAGCAAATGCGTAAAGGTATCCGTCTTTGGCGGGTGTATCCGGATCCTGAAAGAACCGAATGAGATATCTAGAAAATTCAAGTGCGATTAGTGCCATTTTCTCGGATCAATGGGAATCATGAGTACCCTAGCACCACAGCTTCCCCGATTTGAGCAGCAGCCTCTATAGCGCAGGTTATCAAGGTAGTGCTGTAGTAAGGCCCAAAAACTCTCCACAAGACTTTCAACACGCTGGGCTTTGCTTTCTTAGACTCGATATTCCACTCGAAGGCAAGGCGTTCGGTTAGCTGCCCGATTTGCTCTCGTTTCCCCAGCTCATGCAGATGCTCTTCTGCTATCTCGTTTTTACGGCCGAAAAGAATGAGAGGTTCTACGAATTGAAAGGTGAAGAAGGAAAGGAAATTTGAGGTGTCCACCCCAGGTGGCGGTCGCCTAGAGCGATGCTTTGGAAGTTCACTTGTCGGATCCATACGAAACTCTTTGACGTTGCACGTGTAGAAGTGAGATAAGCATGGGTGAGAACGTAGGCCGCGTGTGGATTATATACACAGCAAGGAATTTTCAAGTCCAAACTGCGGAATCAGCAAGGTGGACAAACTTAAAATTAGAATAAACCCGCAAATCTGTCCGCGAAACTGTCCGCAAATCTATGATTTGTGACATTTCATTTCTCTGTCAGTCGCTCATATACCAATCAATTTCTGCATCGAGATTGGAGATCTTCGCAGAGTGAATGGAGGTTTCAACGGAGGCGAGCTTATTTGGTCAGTTGAATTTTTTGCACGTGTATTACATCATTTCCCTCAATCTCGAAGGTTATATCAAAGAGCTCTTGCATTGTTGCAATTGTTGATGTGAAAGTTAAACCTATTCGTGATCCAATTTTGGCATGCAATATCTATACATGTTGACTTTGTGACAATGGTCGGGATGCAAGGAGCGGTTTAGTGTGTAACTATGGGAGCTTATTTAAGTGATAAGAACTGGAGTCAAAGCCTGGGATAGGTCTGGCCATTGCTCCCCAAGATAAGAGTAGGGTGGGTATTAGAGAGTACAAGGGTTAGTGATATTGGAACATGTGATCATACAGAAAACTGTAGACTCATTTTGGTCAGGAAATACAGCAACTTCAGAATTCAAATTGTGAACCGCTACAAGCTTCACAAATGAACTTATGTATGCTTTTCCAGAAGTTGGGTTGATCTCCATAAATGCTTACGCTAACAACATCCTTGGCAATTATCGAAGTAAAATAGATTGGGTAGCAGGAAACCCTAGTTTATTGGGTCCATAAACTATGATGCCCTAGTCATTACAGTTCCGGGGACTCATTTACATACTGAATAATCCTTGTTAGGTTCCGGGGTCAATCTGAAGCTGGGAGTAGTTGCCAAGCAGTCACCTTCCTTGCCGGGAGTGCTGGCGACCACGTTAAGGAAGTATTCACCCTCTCTTTGAAGACAAAGAGGTACAGAGAGTTTAAAAGTAATTTTCCCATTCGAGGCTTTAATTCCGGGATAGCTGCGAAGCTGCGTATGAAGAGGTTGGTTGGATTTGGCGCTGCTCAAGGTTACTTCACGGATGTATTTCACTTGTGAAATACCCACGTTCCACTTGAGCGTGACTTCATCGTTAGCTCTAAATGTTGACTTGCCACCAACAGAATGAGTAAGAGGTGCTACTGACCACCCTTGGCATTTGCCTAGCCGAGCCGCAAAGGTAGTAGAGACTATGGTAAGTAACAAGAGTGTGAGGAATGCTCTCATATTTCTGATTTATACGTACAACTAGTTACTTTTAGTCACCTTTATATACCCATCAGGGAGTCCCACTCGCACTTTAATAAATTGATGCTTGAGTAGAGTGCCCATTCTTCGATGTTTCTGTAGTAATCATTGCTACACACGTGGACTTCAGCAAGGAATTACCAGTATTTGGTCAATGGACTTGAGTACAGCTATGCAGAGTGCGAAAGTTTATCAAATATGTTATATGACTCTAGGGCAGTTTAAGATGCATAATAAAGTGAGTAGTTGAGTCTATTAACTGGTTCCTAATTGCCCAAGTATGGTAGCCCATCTGCTAAGCAATCAGTGGATTAAGAAAAAGGGACCCTAAAGCTCGATCACAAAGGTATGATTGACAACACCTCAAAATGAGCAGAGTTTTGTGCACCAAGGCTAGAGAAAATGGGTGGTATGGGAATTACCTTAATGTTGAGATATTAGCCACAGATGGAAGTATGCCAAATATTGATGTTAGCTGAATACAGTATTTAGTAAGCAAGAAGAATAGGGGTAGATAAATAATAACCATGTAGTTGAGCCATCCAGGATAATCGAGGCACACCAACATCCAGGATAATCGAGGCACACCAACATCCAGGATAATCGAGGCACACCAACATCCAGGATAATCGAGGCACACCAACATCCAGGATAATCGAGGCACACCAACTAATCTGGGCATCTTAATTCACGATCGGAGTTCAGATAAAAAAGGAGAGGCGAAATATCCCAGAATAAATTCAGTTGTACAATTCGGAGATATGAGCGCTAGAATGATCATCAAAAAGCCAAATCAATAAATAAGGGCCAACATATCGAAGAACACTAAACCTGGGAATCTTACAAACCTAACCGACCAAAGAACACAGGTCCTGTCTAGTCAATATGCCTGTCCATGGTAGATACACTACAGAGAAGGTGACATGCCCACCCCATGGAGAGACAATCGGCGGGGTTCTTTACTGGTGCTCCCAACCTGCTCAGCATTGTGATCATTGGCCCTAACTCTTTCATCGAGGAGCAAGCTTCATTACACTATGCCACCCAGTTGGCCGATGAAGGCCATGCTGCCCTCATCTTTGATCCGCGTACCGTCGGAGAGAGCACTGGACAGCCGAGACGAATGGAAACCCCAAGAATAAAGAATGAGGATGCGGTCGCGGGGCTGGACTACCTGATAAGCCGAGGCGATGTGGATAAATCAAGACTCTTCCTGGTCGGTATCTGTCAAGGAGGACCAGAGTCGCTCGATATTGCTTACGATGACCGAGTCTTTGAGGAAGCCTCAGCGTCTGGCTATTCAAGAGACAGATGTGTTGCTTAGGAGCCTGGTGCGGATATCGGCCCATGAAGATGCCAACATATGAACCAGGGGAAGATCTCTATGAGTCACTTTCTGAGAGAGTGAAGCAGGCTTGATAGATTTACGAGAAGATAGGAGAAGTGATGTATCATCCTCTGGTCGATCCTAAGGCCGCTGATCCTGACGATGGGTCGCTGGCAGGGCTTCCAGGACCGGTGATTTGGTCACGGAATGGTCCGTAGACGCTGAAGAGTTTCGAAAATCGGTATACGGTCGTGAGTGAACTCGACCATTTCGAGTATACAACTGTTCCCGAGGTGACGAAGTTTACCAAGCCTGTGTTGATCATCCATAGGGATAATTGTATGAGCGCTCCAGCAGCGAAACAACATTGTGACTCCATACATACATCAGACAAGAAGCTCATCTGGAACAATGATGCCTCTCACTTTCAGCACTATGACCAACCCGACCGTGCTGACATGTTGGGGAGATTACTGCCTGGTTTGCCAATATCTAATGATGTTTCTGGTCGTTCAATGCCCCAAAGCTGAGCTTAAAGAGTAACAGGCCATTGCCCATTACAATTTACGTATTTCATAACACTATTAAATATTTGAAGCTATTTTAGCTTCCGGATCATTGACTATGCAGGAAGTTTATGACTAGGGTTGGATTTTGACAGATTTTACTACACTTGGGATTTAGGCTGGCTGGCCTGACAAGGATTAAAGTATGGCGGTGGAGGGGTTGAATGAAGCCTTGGTAGAAATAGATACTACCTTTTACAAATCAATGCCCTGGCTACCCTTCTCCATGGAGAGTGGCGAAGTAATCCCTATATCCACTGTATCTTGTTTTCATACAAATTTTGGCAGTCAAGCGTTCCGTAGTGAATGATTCATCCGGAGATTTCTGATATCAATAAGGGGAGTGTAACTTCACTTCGTGTGAGGTTTCATATTAATATCGCTGATCGATACACCACCTGCACAATAACTTGAATTCTTTTAGGAGGATAATTTATGCACTTGAGCTCGTCTTGATGCCTGGTATCCATCATTGGAGTTTCAGTTGCAAGTAGACTAACGCGGCACCTAATTCAGAATGGGAGCAATAAAACTTTGAGGTGGATGCGCAAGTAGATGAGTTTGAAATGCCAATGTAACACCACAAGCGAGTGCTTATTGCTACATGCCAACAGTTCGCTATTACTAACCTGAGTCCGGTTTTGCACATTCCCTACCTACTAATTCGGACGGAATACCACTTCCAGTGAAGTATAAAATGGCACAGACAGGCCTTTCCTGAGAGCATACTTTCTGATTTACCGGAGTAGATCCGACTTCATTTCTAGCAGGCTAGCAGGTCACACAACATGCTTTTTTCCAACCTCTCTCACTCGGTTTTGGCGCTAATGGCACTAGTTCCAATTGCTCTCGGTCATATGCAAATGATTCAACCTCCTCCTCGCGAGTCGCAGTACAACCCCACATATAAGGGAACCCCCGACTATGATATGGCTTCTCCATTGGACCCAGGTCGCTGGCCCTACCCTTGCCGTGGGTACGGAAGAGGCGGGATAGTACAAACTGTCAAAGCTGGTAGCAAACTTCCAGTCAAGATTAGTGGAGGTGCTCCTCACAACGGAGGTCATTGCCAATTTGCTTTATCCTACGATGACAATACGTTTGTCGTCCTCAAGGATGTATTTGATGATTGTTTGATTGCATCACTGGATTTCAGTATTCAGATACCCGCCGGAGCACCCAGTGGCAGGGCCACTCTAGCTTGGGCTTGGATCAACAAAACTGGTAATCGTGAATATTACATGAATTGCGCCGACATTGAGGTTCAAGGCACTGCATCGGGTTCTGTCACTGGCCCCAAACTGTTGGTTGTCAATCTTCCTGGATATGCGACTATCCCTGAATTCACCAACGGCGGTTACAGCGGCAAGGACCTGTTCGCAAAGAGACCAACCGTAAGGATTGCTGGGAATGGTGGCGGTGCGGTAGATCCAAAACCCTCCAATCCCACGACAACGGCTAAGCCTTCGAAGCCATCCTCCGTTGTAAAGCCCACTAAAAAGCCTGCCAAGCCTCCTACAAACCCGCCAAAATCGGGTAGTGTATTAGGCCGATGCTCGGGATATTCGAAAAAATGTGCAAGCCCCGGTATCTCCCAAGAGTTCAAGGTGTGCACCAATGGATATGAATACACTCAACATTGTGCACCCGGAACGGTCTGTCGCGGTGGCATCAACCAGATTGAATGTGATTACTAGTTAGTTTGGCAACACCATGCTTTACATATTTACCAATAAATATACCTTCATCGTAGCTTTATTATTGTTCTGAAACCCGGTATCCTGGTTCAATACCCAGGAACTCGTTTGGTGATTTCTTCTAATAACACAACTCCAGATATTCTTGGGGCTTCTGGCTGTGGGTGCTACTCATACAGGCCTAGAAAGGCTTAGATTGTACTCGATACTATGTAGCAAAGTAGCTCATGGAGTTATTGATCCTAAATACTAAAAAGTGACGAGATTGTGACAGTTCTCAAGTTTATTCAGGGTTAGTATATATATTGTCGCTCAATATAGCTCTGTGCAAGAGAATCCATCTAGCTGATATGATGGTGTTCAGTAAGAGGACGTTGCCCACACTGAGATACTACCAGATACAATTATAAACAAACAGTTTTAAGGTGCCCTCTCCTGAGCTAATATCATGAAGTCCCTCTGTTTTTACTCACTACTCTACTGGCTGTCTTAGCTGTTGTCAAGGCATCCCCGGCGGATAATACCCAAAGCAACGAAGGCACTATCAAGGCTCGCCAGTGGTATGGTTGTGGCCCTAGCGGAAACAAATGCTGCTCATACCGACACTGCTTAACTAAGGTTGCGCTGGATGTCGCATGTATGCTGTTTCCATGTAACAAAGTGCCTCATGGTGTTATATATCTTGATTAATAAAGAATGATATATAAACTATAATATACATTCAAGCGATTTAATTATATAATATGTAAACAAGATATTTCGTAAATCCAAAATACTGGCTATTTGGAGCATTATATAGTAGATCTGTGCAGAGTCCTAATTTGAAGAAGCTTCGAGATGAATAGTTTATGCACAATGAATGATATAGCAGAGAGCATGGTATGATGCAGGAAACGCTTTTACACAACATAGCCCTGTGCGAGAGAATCTATCCGGCTGTTCTGGTGACACCGCTAATGCTCAGTAAGAACGTCGTTTCACACATTCATGCTACCTGGTACAATTACAAGAGAAGAGTATAAAAGTGCGCTCTCCCAGGAAGCGTCATTAAGTAACTCATCACTATGAAGGCCTCTCTGATTGCTCTCACTTCTCTACTCGCCGTTCTAGCAACTGTCAAGGCATCCCCAGTAGATGTCACTCTAAGCAACGAAGACACTATTGAGGCTCGTGGATGCTGTCAGTGGTATGGTTGTGGCCCTAGCGGAGACAAATGCTGCTCATACGGATCCTGCTAGGCACAGGCTGCACTCGATGTATCAAATAAGCTGTTTCCAAGTAGCAAAGTGGCTCACGGTGTTACTGATCTTAAACAATAAAGAACGAGACGGAGTCCAGCGAGATTAAAGCAATGATTCCTTGGTGTTCAATTCATCTTTAAAGTTGCAATAGCTCAGAGTTCCCAGCTCTTGACGCAATACTAATCAATGAAGCCATTCCACTTTTCTTGACGAAGGTCACATGAAGGTACAGTCGAGTTGTCGTTATACAAAAATACTTCACATTCAGCGATCCCTTTCACAACACGTATCCATCATCAACCTGTGGACCAATGAGTATTCACAGAAAATGGCTCTGCGTGCGGGATCGGCTGCTACTATCATTCCAAATGTTGGATCATCGGGTTAAATGGTTTGTGTAGTATTAATGAGGCTACGTAAAGATTGCTGGGGGCATACTACGAGTTGCTTTAGTATAGCAAGTATTAGTCATTGATACCAAGGAGTAATACAATCGGAGGATTCGTTGGCTATGTAGTAAACGGCTCATGGTGTTATTCAATAAAAAACAAGATAAAATCCTGTCAGTGCTCTAGTTATCCCCCATCGAGGTAATATACATAGATGAATGTAGTGACCCATTGATTGCATAACAAGAAATGTACACTAGCTTTTTCCCACAATCCCAATCGCTAGATCTCCAGCACCAACCAGTTGATCCATTTAGCTCAACCATTGCACATATGCTCCCCGAAGATGGTTCTGTGCAAGTGACCGGTTCGTATTATTCTTCGTTTCAGCTGGATCACTTGTGAGATATGGATGATGTTACAAAAAATTGCTGATAGCCATAACCAAGTGGCCCCATTGTTACCAAGGAGTGGTAGGATCAGAAGATTTGTTGGAGTTGGTATGGTCAATATAAGGCCAGGGCTTGAACATAATTTAGCCCTGTACGAGAGAGATGGTCACACCAGTAGTGTTCAGTAGGAATGCCGTTTCACACACTCGGGTGCTGCCACAGGAAAACAGTATAAAAGTGCACTCTCCCATAAAGCAACACCAAGTAACTCACCATTATGAAGGTCTCTCTGATTGCTCTCACTTCTCTACTCGCCGTCCTAACAACTGTCAAGGCATCTCCGGTGGATAACACCCCAAGCAACGAAGGCACTATCGAGGGTCGTGGATGCTGTCAGTGGTATGGTTGTGGCCCTAGCGGAGACAAATGTTGCTCATACGGATCCTGCTAGACACAGACTGCACTAGATGTCTCAAACAAACTGTTTCCGAGTAGCAAAGTGGCTCACGGTGTTACTGATCTTAAACAATAAAGAATGAAATGAAGTCCGGTGAGATTAGAGCAATAGTTTAGTGGTGTTCAAATTTTCCTCAATAACTCAGAATGTTAATCAATATGACCATGCATCATATCTTGATGAATTGTCTTCACTATAACTCGAGGTCGTGTGCGGATATGGGTAAGTTGATCTTACACAAGATTTCACAATGATGGTTCACTTCTCAATGGCCCGTTGAGTGATCTAACCTAAAAGCACATCTACATTCAAGAGCATGGTGTACTTGTCTTAGACAATTGTTTCGCAGTGCTTAATTGATTGACATAATATACTTCGATTCTCTGACTAAAGCAGATGAGCCATCAACGCCACTATACAACGAGGTCACGTGGAAGCAGATGTTGCATATGATTCCCAAATACTGGCTCACTTCCCAAGGTCCAGTTTAGTGACTCCAACCCAAATTTGATATATATATATATAGTATAAATATGATAAATATGATATAAAAATCACCCATCCCGGCAAATAGTTCTGTACACGTACCACCCTTCCTACCGTTCCAAGCGATGGCGTGGTTTTGTGTAATACTAACAACACTACAGTTACATTGGGAATATACATATGTACCTGCGACTGAGGAACGAAGTAATTAAAAGATACTTGTACCCTTCGAGATCTGACTTAGCTTATTGCTGAACTATGAATTTGACTTGTAAGATATCTGTTAACTTTTAGAATTACTTCAGGCCTGGAAGTCATAAATATTCGCAAGCTTGTCTTAAATGCAGCTTCCAGGAATCTTTCTCAGAAACACATAAGTACCACCAGAGATATACAATCAGGAAATGGTCACTGCCACTCTTCGGCTGGTGTAACGTAATAAGCAATCCCACAAATTCATTGATAAACTACAAATATAAAGGTATCAGGAGTAAGGTGACTAAAGCAATGACATTGGTAATAGCACATCCATAGGTACATTACAGATTTGTTTAAATAATATTAATGCTAACTACACTCAGCATACAAGCCATCATTCAATATGATTGAGCAGTGCATTCACCGACCAGGAGTACACAGTATAGATAGAGTGAACAAAGCAGCATTCAGTCAGTCTCCTCATTGGCCATCACATCCACCACAGTCATATCGTCGCTTCAGCTTATATTCTGTGACAGCTTTACTCGTTTGGTTAAGGCCAACATTCTCCTTAGAATATGCCACCAGTGTGTGTGGTGGTAAGATCGCCCACGTGCCGAGCAATGCCAATGGGAGTCAGGCTAAACGTGGTTAGCTTGGTTCCGCTTGGCAGCCTCACGCCCAGATTGATTAGCACTCATATGCATGCTCCACAGAGCGCTGATACGGACTTGCAACTACTCGGCTGGCTCTACATATTCACTTCTTGGCGTGAGGCCCATTTCAATAATACAAACTAGTTCAAGGGTACGTACAATAAGGTTGTCGATCAAATGATCCGAAGCGGTGCTACAGCAGCCAGATACTACGCAACCATCCACCTGAAGGCCTCCAAGACCCTCATGGACATTGTCAAGATTAGAGATCAATGTGTCTTGGTTGAAAAGGGCAATATGAATCGTAACGCTCCTGGCTACCTCATCAAAACTACTGTCCAGAGCCTCAAGAACACCAAGGTATTGCAACTGGATTTGAAAGTGTATGAGGATATAAATATGGGAATTAAGCTGGAAAGGTGCGAAATTGGCTTTGATGTATTAACTCTAATTTATTTCATCCAATACTCTGTCGTCCTATCCAGATGTATATTCAGATGGTATTTATCGGCTAGTAATTGCAAGCCTACGCGATCCAGATTCTCGGCTTTTAAATTTTACTGTTACGTCGTATTAAATCGCTTTACTTTCTATTTATCTTTCTATTATTCTACATCAAGGACAATACGATAACGAGCTTTGCCTTGTTCCATGTGCTGCAGGGCTTCATTGACCTTGGACAATGGGAAGTGCTCTACCATAGGCTTGATATTGTGCTTACCAGCAAACTCTAGAGCCTTCTTGATCACCTCTACACCACCAATCAAGGAACCAGTTAGCTTGATTTCACTTGCAATGAAGTCAAATGGCTGGAACGCCAGTTTCTCCGGAGGAACAGAGAGCAGGCAGATTTCACCACCAAAGTCCATCCACGAGAAGAACTCGTTGTACTGCTCGGACTTGCAGTCAGCTGTGACAAATAGATAGTTGAGTGTGTGACGAATCCCCTCTACTTCCTCTTTCTTTGAGGTATCAACAAAGATCGAGGCACCCAAGTCAAGGCATTGCTGACGCTTGTTAGGGGATTGAGAGAATGCAACGACCTCCGCACCCAAAGCGTTGGCAAACTGAATGGCCAAATGGCCTAGGCCACCTATACCAACAACACCAACACGATCACCCTTCTTGACACCATCACGGAGCATAGGAGCAAAGACGGTGGTACCAGCGCACATTAGAGGAGCCGCAATCTTGGGGTCAACGCTCTCTGGTAGCTTGAAAGCATAGGCAGAATTGACTCGAATAGCCTCAGCATAACCACCGTGACTCTGTTGACCATCTTTGTAAAAACCGGCATAAGTAACCACCATCTCAGGGCAGTGAGGATCAAGTCCACGATTACAAGCATGGCACTCCTTGCTCAGACAGGCATTGACCTGGGCACCAACTCCGACAATATCGCCTTCCTCAAGGTCCTTGACATCTGCTCCCTTGGTGATAACACGACCCACGATCTCGTGACCGACGATCGCAGGATAGGGAGTGGGGCAGATAGAGTTCTTCCACTCGTCCTTGAGAGTATGGAGATCGGAACCACAGATACCAGAATAGTCGATCTTGATCTCTACGTCATTGGGGCCCAAAGGACGTGGAACGTAGCTCCAGGGCTCGACTTCGAGACCGGCCTTCTTGGCAGCCCAGCCTCGAATTTCGTTAATTTTGCCTTCAACCATGTTAATATTAAGAGCGATCAGCTATTTGCAAAAGCAATGTTGAGCTTACATTCAAGAGTCTGCCTTTAAATACTGTGAATTAAAGACCTTTAATGATTGGCTCTTAATTCTGCGGATCCGACAGAAAATTCTAGTCTTATTAGTAATGATGGTCATATCGACGTTCAATTTTCTTGATAGGTTATCAATAATATCTACAATTATAGTAGCTGGGCTCATTTGCTCGGATGAATTTCGAGGTTGTTTGCCCGCACATACATTCATTGACATCACAAAATTTGGATTATCCCCTCTTTCTAGCCTATTCCATTTACATCCGTAGCATACATGAGCCATCTATCATATGGCTAAGGTCGATTCTGTGTTGTCAGAGCAAGATTAGAACTGAGGTGGGACAATGACTGCTAAATTAATGAAGATCGAAACTTAGGTGTGACAATCTGAGCGTTGTACTCACTAATCTGGAACTTTGAGATTGCCTGGGATTGCGCTAATAAAGGATTCATTGGTGCAATCAGATCCTGGATTACAACTATTACCTAGTACGTTAGATTTGATAGCAAAACTTGTCATGATTCTGCTATTGGAATGCGCTCTTTACTTGCCACTTGTAATACTTCAAAGAACAAGCTAAGAATTCAAATAAGAATACATCCGAGTTTTTCAGTGAATGAGGTTAGGGTAGGTGTGTGTGGGGGCCTTAGTATCTCCAGCCACAGGGACTTGTTTTAGATGAGATATCTGTATACCAGGATCCTCGGCGATATGCTGAGTGTAAATGGTCATTAATAACAAGGATTTCTGGATGGTCTGTAGTGGATGAATATGTTCACCTAATCGCTAAACTTCCTCTTCTTGACTGAGTTCTTGGCCCCGAAAGAAATCAACGGCAGCAAGGGCTAAGAAATCCTTCATTACAAAAGGGTTGACTTTTGCTCCTAGGAAGCCGGGAATTATCAGCAAATAATAGAGCATTGTGTGTTTGAATGATGCTCTATTTACTATACATATTAATAAACTATCACCGCTCTTGGTGATATTGAGTCCTATAGAACTGCACAACGCTGTATGTAAGATATGGAAGTGATTGAAGCTCAACTGCGTTATGTGGTGTAGAGGAGCGCTGCATAGTATAGGGGAATGTACCTTCTCAGATCTAATTCGACAACACCAAAGTTAGATAATATTTATTATTGTACATTCTAGTGATTTGTTCAGTGATGATGTTCAGAACAATAGTCATATTGGGCAGGCCAGTTGACATCCACTCCCAATTCCTGGGGAGCCTGGAGTGTCCTAGTTAGGGGGGGGACAGTCACCAATAGGTGAAATCTTTATTTTAGTTGAAATAAAGAAGCCAGTGCTACTGTTGTAGCTTTGATACAAGTGTGTGTAGCTGAGGGGAATTGGTAGGTAAGTTAATAAATGAAAATGATTGCACTTCAGTCTTCAATACACTATTCTGTAGGAAGGGGGTAGTAAGAAGGGCAATAATGATTTATGAGCAACATCAACAAGGGGAATATGATAAGGATTGATGCTCATCACAAAGGGAGTGTGCTGCTGCAGATATTGCTGCCAAAGGTCTGTAAAATACTTTAGGTAGGCCAACTTGGGCTTTTTAGGGTTAGGGGAGGAAGTCACCAAATGGTGAAATCTTTATTTACTTATGACAAGTATCTAAAGAAGCCAAGTTACTCTGAAATTATTCCTAGAAAGTTAGGTCTGAGAGATATCTTCCTGGTAAGCCAGGTCTGACAGCTGATAAGCTGAGTGATACTGTATTTTCTAGTTAACTAGGTTTGAGAGAGGTTTCCTGGAAAGCCAGGCCTGAGAAGTGAGAGCCTGAGTATATCTGAGGTCAGTTGTACTGGTTTGCGGTAGCTGAATTGTGGCAATAATGGCTAGTAGACTAGGGTTAGGGGGGAGACAGTCACCAACAGGTAAAATCTTTATTTCAGTTGAAACAAAGAAGCCAGCGCTACTGTTGTAGCTTTGATACAAGAGTGTGTAGCTGAGGGGAATTTGTAGGTAAGTTAATAAGAAGTGATGATAGCTCTTCAGTGCTCAAGACACTGTTCAGTGGGAAGGGGGGTAGCAAGAGAGGTAAGAATGACTTGTGAACAACATTAATGAGGGGAATGTGATAAGGATTGATATTCATCATAAAGGGAGTGTGCTGCTGCAGATATTGCTGCCAATGGTCTGTCAAGTACTTCAGGTAGGCCAGCTTGGGTTTTTCTGACTGCAGAATATAGTGAGCAAACTTCTTGGCTTCAGGATCTCCAAGTATAGTTCTCCAGCAGGAGCCAGGTGTAGTATGGTGTTAGGGTGTAGGTGCTATAGTAAGGGCTATGAAAAGGTTAGAAGAGCAGCGGGTCTGGGGGACGCAGTCCCCTAGAGAATAAAAAAGCAGGGGGTTTGGGGGATGCAATCCCCCATACTGCTCCCATACTCTTTAAATTCCATTGGATTACTTTTCTCTCATTCTTGGTTCTGGTCCCTTAGGGTTAGAATTCCTCCTCCTAACCCTTATCACCCTAACCATAAATATTTTTACCCTACAATTGGCACATTGTCTGCTCATATGGTGGGCATGTCTGGGCCAATATTTGTCTCCCTATACTGTCCATACAGCTCTGTATAAGTCTTGATGACTATTTAATTAATAAATTGTTATTTTTAATGTATATCTAATAATTAATGGGATTCATCCCAATCTGACCACAATCCCATATTTTGATAAGCTTTGGGCACCATAAATTGCGCGGCCCTAATATGATAAAAAAATTCATGGCCAATACAAATTTTCTGTAACCCAATTGCTTTTACCAAATATAAAGTGTATCCAAAGTTCAATATATATTATGGCTATAATAGAAACTTTATTTGACACCATTGCAACTACTACTTATGTTCTATGCGCACATGTATCCCGCGGGAATTGTAAAACTTAGCCACGTGGTACAAAAGTGCTTTTATTTTTCATCATGATAGTTTTACATGAGTTCCTAACGCACTTTGAAAGTACGCAGTAGCCATACCCCAACAGGTTTTAAGGATGTCCACTAGCTACGTCTACTTGTGTCTAGCGGGAGCCATCAATCATCAGCCGCGCAATACTGAAATGCTTTTATTTTTCATCATGCTAGTTTTGTATGAATCCCTAACGCACTTTCATAGTGCGCGGTAACCATACCCCAACAGGTTTTAAGGATACCCACTTGCTACGTTTACTTGTGTCTAGCGGGAGTCATCAATCATCAGCCGCGCGGTAATAAAGTGCTTTTATTTTTCATCATGATAGTTTTACATGAGTCCCTAACGCACTTTTATAGTGCGCGGTAACCATACCCCAACAGGTTTTAAGGATACCCACTTGCTACGTTTACTTGTGTCTAGCGGAGTTATCAATCATCAGCCGCGTGGTAATAAAGTGCTTTTATTTTTCATCATGATAGTTTTACATGAGTCCCTAACGCACTTTTATAGTGTGCGGTAACCATACCCCCAGAAAGTAGTGTGGATGCTTACTTTAAACGCTCACTTGTGTATTGTACGGACTATCAACAAACAGCCGCATGGGAATGGAACATCATAGAAAAGCATTGCTTTGTTGTTAGCAAGTATTGATGCGCAAATAGTGGTACTATGTGAATTATTGAGTAACTATTTACTCTAGTTGGTTCCAAGATATTCCTAGACAATATGCTCAAAATCAATATTAGCATCAATAGCTTGCTCTTTGATCACTAAACCACCGCACCCAATATGCGGTGGCCTTGGTTTTGTCTAGCCGTCAAGGAATGAAACCAGAGTACAGTCACAAGAGAGGCAAAAGTGAAATGTGATGAAGTAAGTGTATATGAAAGTAATATAAATCTACAGGACAGAAGAGAACAACTAGTAGTTAAACAGCACTCACTGACACTCCACCAAGTAGAGCACCAACACGGACAATAAACAAGTCATGAGGGGAAAGCTTAAGGACCGCTACTTGGGGATCAAGACCAAAAGAGGAAGCTGCCTCTACCATAGCAGTCCTTGCGCTCCAAAGGAAGACCAAGAGTCTACTTATAGACAAAGATTGCGGCAAGAAGAGCAGTACAATTACCAGTTCTGGTAGTGGTACCTTTGGAAGTCCCAAATACCTGGAGAAAACTCGGAAAAAATTGGCAGATGACTCAGTTGTCCTGAGGAGAAAACAAACCAATGCAATTGAGCAGTTCCAAAACAAACTTCAGCTTAGTTCTTCTTTGCCTCACTATAAAGTACTCCAAGTGGCTTATTTGGATTATAAGCGTATGAAGGAGAATCAGGCAGAGACTGATAAATTAAGTGATAGTCAATTGCATCACTTCTTAGATCAGGTAGAGAAACAGTTGCACAGCCAAGAGACGGAACAAGAATTGACGATTACAGAAACCAAATAATTTTGCCAATGTAGTTTTGCATTTTAATAAAATAAAAGGGTGTTAATAAGAACAGAATAAAGTTAACTTATGTGTACATCAAATGATTCAAATACTGGCTAGATGGATGTTACGTAGGAGCAAGAAGCTCAGTAACCTCAAAGGAAAGATATGATGAATGGGCCACCAACATCATCCAAATGAGTATAAAAGTGGAGAAAGTAGACATAATCCTTCATAAAAAACAAGAAGCATGGAAGCAGGCAGTAGCCGGGTAGATGCCAGGAGTGAAGGTAGAGTACAAAGAGAGCAAGGAAGGGACAAGGATGCGAAGAGACGCGGAACGGGCGCGGAAGAGGAAGAGGGCAAGGAAGTGGCCAAATCCAAGAGGAGCGTGAAGGAGGTGTTGCAGCAAACGTGGATGATGCTGAGCAAGTTGCTGTAGTCACTACCAGGCGGCCGGTCAACCAAGTTCCCAAGCATTGTCAGAGGTTTGACAAGAGCTTCCAG
>MCFE01000579.1:0-56523 GCA_002104905.1 Basidiobolus meristosporus CBS 931.73 | reverse complement strand
AGTTGGGAAGCCTACAGTGACTAATCAGAAAGGCTATAATCATTATGAAAGAAGACAATCAGAAGCAGTACCAATGGAAATAGACGCTATGCAGAAGAATCCCTCCTCAGAAGAATGCAAGAAGAGAGGACTTTGCTTCAATTGCCACCAGCAGGGACATATTGCAAAGTACTGCCCTCAGAGAAGAAATGGACACCAGCCAACAAGAACCTTCAACCATATTGAGTCCCATGAACACAGATAATGAGGAAGATGAGCTTGAAGAAGACTCTGGAACTCACCTTCCATATGACAGAAGAGTACTTGTCCCAAATGACTTCAAACTCAGGGAAGTTATTGTACCTGAATGGAGTCAATCAATGGAGTACCTGCCAAGATCATGATTGACTCAGGAGCATCGCATGAGTACATGTCAGAGCAATTTGCTTTGAAAGCTGGAATCAACTCGGAACCTACCAAATCAACTTCAGTCTCCACAGCTGATGGGAACTCCCACATAATCAACCGTATTACCCAGCCAGTAAGAATGAAGATCAATGACTATGAAGAAGACCTACAGGCTTATATATTTGGGAACTGCAAGTTTGACCTTGTACTTGGAAAACCTGGCTATTTTGTCGTAATCCATCAATCAACTGGAGAACCCATGCTACTCAGATCCAAAAAGACAACAAGACCTATGAGCTATTACCTGCCAGGCTGGATTTCAACTTGGTCAATTCCAGTGTGTGTGAGACAAGTGAACTTAGCAAGACCCAGTTCTGTAGAGCACTTAGAAAAGGTACCCAGATGTTCCTCATGGCGGTATTACAGGAGGATTCCTCTACCCAGCACCCAGCAGGTCCAGACTCTCTTGAAGAAATATTCAGACGTGTTTCCAGATGAGCTTGTAAGCCTACCACCAGTCAGAGATGTGGATCATGCCATTGACACAGGAGATAGCCCTCCAGTGAGCAAGACACCTACAGAATGATCCATTGGAATTGAGAAATGAAAACAAATTGATCACTATGCAAATACATCAGAGCAAGTCACTTGGAGCACAGTGCTTTTGTGAAAAATGACACTTGTGTGCATTACTCAAGCTGACTCAGTTCTCAGAATGTCATCTTGCTCACCACATCAGCTGATCAATGTTGTTCTTCATTTCCTCCAATTCCAATGGACTCATTCTGTAAGGTGTCTTGCTCACTGGAGGGCTATCTCCTGTGTCAATGGCATGATCCACGTCTCTGACTGGTGGTAGGCTTACAAGCTCATCTGGAAACACGTCTGAATATTTCTTCAAGAGAGTCTGGACCTGCTGGGGTGCTGGGTAGAGGAATCCTCCTGTAATACCGCCATGAGGAACATCTGGTACCTTTTCTAAGTGCTCTACAGAACTGGGTCTTGCTAAGTTCACTTGTCTCACACACACTGGAATTGACCAAGTTGAAATCCAGCCTGGCAGGTAATAGCTCATAGGTCTTGTTGTCTTTTTGGATCTGAGTAGCATGGGTTCTCCAGTTGATTGATGGATTACAACAAAATAGCCAGGTTTTTCCAAGTACAAGGTCAAACTTGCAGTTCCCAAATATATAAGCCTGTAGGTCTTCTTCATAGTCATTGATCTTCATTCTTACTGGCTGGGTAATACGGTTGATTATGTGAGAGTTCCCATCAGCTGTGGAGACTGAAGTTGATTTGGTAGGTTCCGAGTTGATTCCAGCTTTCAAGCAAATTGCTCTGACATGTACTCATGCTGATGCTCCTGAGTCAATCATGATCTTGGCAGGTACTCCATTGATTACTCCATTCAAGTACAATAACTTCCCTGAGTTTGAAGTCATTTGGGACAAGTACTCTTCTGTCATATGGAAGGTGAGTTCGAGTCTTCTTCAAGCTCATCTTCCACATTACTGTGTTCATGGGACTCAATATGGTTGAAGGTTCTTGTTGGCTGGTGTCCATTTCTTCTCTGAGGGCAGTACTTTGCAATATGTCCCTGCTGGTGGCAATTGAAGCAAAGTCCTCTCTTCTTGCATTCTTCTGAGGAGGGATTCTTCTGCATAGCGTCTATTTCCATTGGTACTGCTTCTGATTGTCTTCTTTCATAATGATTATAGCCTTTCTGATTAGTCACTGTAGGCTTCCCAACTCCAAACATAGCTGAGTCATAGTCAATGGCAATCTTGATGGCTTCTTCAATAGTCTGAGGTCTTCGTAATTGACTTCCTTGCAAGTTCTTTCTTTCAACCCATCAATAAAGTATTCAACTTGATCCAAGGGGTCCATTCTTTCAATTTGTCCAAGTAGACATCTGTACTCATAGATGTATTCTTGCACCATTCCTTTCTGTCTGAGTGTCTTTAACTTCCTTCTTAGTAGTGTCTGCTGGTGTGGAGGTTCAAAAGCATCCTGAATTTCCAACACAAACTCATCCCAGGTAGAGATTGTAGAGCATCCCATCATAGTAGCTGACCTGATCTTGTTGTGGTACCACTGTAAAGCTGCATCTGCCAGGTAAGAAGCTGCATAATGCAACTTGCTCTCTGGAGCAATTCCTTTAGCTTTAAAAGCTTCTTCAATCTGAAAGAGCCAAGTTCCCAGGTTTTCATTGACTCTGCCATGGTACTGGTTGACCTTCACACTAAAGTTGCTCTTGACAGGGCTTTGCTGGCTCTGAGCCATGGTAGTCATTCCTTGTTGCTGTTGGCTGAGGATCTGGAGTAGCTGTTGCTGTTGGGCCAGGATTTGCTGCATGGCATTCTTCCATTCTTGATTGTCCAACATCTTGAGGGTGGTTTCTTCTTTCTTCAGGAGGGAGGTTTCTGGTTATTGCTGCTACCAATGTTACAAGTCTTGGTATAAGAGTTGTAGAGGAATAGGGAGTTTAGCTAGTATTGTATTCACTAAAACTTGAACTGATTTTTATTGAGGTTCCAGCAGCTCCTTATATACATTTTGCCAGATCAATTGCTGACTAATTGTATTTCCTAATGTAGGTTGTGGCTGATGACTCATTTGATTGCATCATCATCACCCAATAAGATCATGCTTAATATATCTATTTCTGTCTGATAAGGATCTGCTGATTCATTTGCTGACTAATGCTACTGATTTCATAGAATAATACTGATATACTGATAACATAAACATATACTAATTGATTTGACTAAAAACTGATCTAACTTAAACATCCAAGCGGCAGATCATAACACATGTATATGTAACAATATTTCCCCTTAGTTTGACTCACTTCCATATATATGCTGCCAACAAATAAAGCATATATATGCTACCAAAAATTAAAGCAAAGTTGTCTGGTTCACAACCAAACCCCACTGCTGATGGCAGCAGAAGTACAGTTGGACAACAGCTTGCTTGGACATTTAGTGCAACATGCAGGGCTACATCCAAAAACGCCACTTGACGGTGTGCCCACTCAAGGTAATAATGCAGATTCCTCAGGCTTACAGTGAAGTAGGCAATTGGGAGCCTCTGTGTAGCTGCAAACTGACTTTTATACTCAGGCAGATGACAATGTAGCAAACATGGTACCTTCAGTTGGAGACCAGCAAGTGGCCATCATAACATCACCACCACCCATATTAGCATATATGTTGTCAACTCATACCAAAGCATTTATGAGGCATTTAGGTGCAGTGGCTGATAGGATACATGTAATTGCCCAGAGAAATCAGAAATAGTCCAGAAACTGGATGAGGAGATAATATGTGTAGGGAAATCAATATCCCCAGGTAGAGAAAGCAGTATCTTTGCTGCAAAGAAGGAACTCAAGTGGCTCAATGTTACAGCCCAGAATTGAGCCATTTCCCCATGTAACAGCAGAGGAACACCATACAGTCTTTGAAGCACAACAGCAGTGCCCAAAGATAAAGCCCACAGAAAAACCTATCATAGCATGGGAGGGATATGATGTGGTGTTTATACCAAAGGCTGAAAATCAAAAGACATTGAAGATCTGTGAAGCCATTTGAGTGCAATAATGAAGAGTGGGCTAATATATAAGAGGCCATCAGAAGTCTAGCATGCCATCAGCTTAAGGCTGGCATACTACATGACTATTAGGAACTTAAGGCCAAGCAGAATGCCCTTGATGTGTTCAACAAGCTTTATCCTGGACTCAAACAGGCAAATAGATTTTGGGCCTGTATTGGTATGCCAAGAAAGTTTCTCAATAATAGCATAAACTATCAAAGGCAGGAGTACAAGGGGTGATGGCAAAAACCAGTGGCTACCTCAAGAGCCATTGCAAGCAGGACCAAAAGCTCCCAGACATGCATCAAAGAGACATCAGGTAGCTGGAAGAGTGCCAATTAAGGACAAGCAGGCAGACATGGATGCACAACTATAACAATTATCAAGGAAGAAGCATAATACCACACATGAAGCACTCACTCAAGGTAGCAATGAACAACCTGGCACTGATAAAAACCAGCAGCTTTCTCAGGAGCTCTCATAACTATGGCTGAGAGCTTGAAACAAGCAGAAAAGCAACATTTAGTTGCCAGAAGAGAGCCAGCAAGGGACAAGCAGGCCTAAACAGATGCATTGCAGCAGAATTTATCAAGAAGAAAATGTAGTTCATTACAAGAAGCACCCAAACAATGTAGCATTGAAAGACCTTGCAGTGATACAGCAAAGGTAAAGGAAAAATGTCTATCCAAGCCTGAGACAGGGAAGCATGCAAAAAGAACTGCAGTTCTAGCCAATTAATGCCACAAACCCAGAACAGATTGAATCCCATTGTTGACAGAGTGGAGGCCCCACTGACAGATAAGGCTACAAGGTCAAGAACTCAAAAGACTATCACAAAGCCTTCAGTGGAATTTTTCAGCATCATTAGTTACACCAAGAGGTTGCAGCACTTCTTCAACAGCTGTGTTCACTAAACACACTTGAATATTGCAAGGATTTATTGCACTGACTGCCAGATGAGGTGCTTGACCTTGCAGTGCTGGCTGAAGACCAGGACATGTGGGAACCAGTGAATGAACTGTGGCATAAAGCTGCTGGGTTCCTGCCAAAGTCATGGAAACAGAGTGTTACAGCAGATAAGCTTATTGAGTTGTAGATGGTGATGGAGTTACTTGTGGAGTGTGGGGTTGGACTTAATGTTAGTATAGGGTATAGAGACTTGTATAGGTCAACATAATACAATTTGCAATTGAGGCACAATTGAAGTTTCAATGCAAATAAATCAATATGTATGCATAAAAGTAAGAGAAACAGTTGAGTCAGGAAGTAAGGAGTGCAAGAATAATAGCAAAGCAATATACACAAATGTAGGAGGTGCTCAAGTGTCTAGGATTAGAAAGTGAGAAAATTGGCAGGGAACCAATCAAAAGCCACTTGTATATTGTTGTGACAAAAAATTTTGACTAAGTTTTTTGTGAAATCTGGGGTGCAATTAGTTTTCAGCAGTCTCTGCACAGTGTCCTGGTGGGGTCAGTACCTCTTTGTCACAGGACTTTAAGTCCGTGATGGCCTTTTGACAGGATCATCACAATAATCCCTCATAGGTTCTTGAATATGATACCATCGTGAACTCACAGTAGTACTGATGAAAAAGTACTACTATAGCATTATGATGTTGAGTATAAAGCTGCTTTCCCCATGCTCAAAACTACTTTGGCTGGATGCTGTAGAAGAAGAGAAAAAAGAACATGTGGCTATTGTGGCATGCCTCTCAGCCACAATGCATGCAGAAGGCATAGAAAGCATTACAACAGTCATGGCCAATATCTTGCCACAAAAGCCATATTTGAGCACTTATCAGTCACTGCTGCATAAAAGATATCTTGCTGGACACCTTACACATCTATGATGGCACCAAGCCACACTTGTCACCATGTGCAAACTGAGTCAGGTGAGTTTGTGATGCCTTAAGTCTCAACTGAGTCATAGAATGGGACCTGTGGAGTAACAACTCTGAAGAAGAAGGCCCACTGTTGGATTATTAGCTTTTCTCATCTCACAACTGTACTTAGCATGAGCTGGCAGGATACATATATTTAATGAGACAACACCTGCAGAAGCAAATGCAAAGGACACTTCACACAGTCAAGTGAGCCTAGTAATCCATTTACTGGCAAATCATACAAGCTTGTGGCTAGGGATATGGCATACTTCCACTAGTTTTAGTAATAAGGGCTTTGATGATTTACTGCTAATTTTGCAAAAATAATTCTTGGATACAACTTACCATGTACATAGTACAAATGAACAACTAACATGTGGCTAAATACATATTACACAGAGACCCTCCTGATACTATTATATGCTAACAGTTGCATGGCATTCACACCAGAAAATATTTCCATTGCAAGGTGTCCAAGTTGATAGGAATCCCCCATCATCAGAGGAAAACATTGTTCAGACTGCAGATGTTTACTAGCAATACTCAATCTAAACAAATATATGCAGTCCAACAAACATTGTGACACTCTAAATTATACAATTGGTGCTAATTAAGTACCAACATTACCTACACACTTGATGGCAAAAAGTAAAATCAACAAAGAGGTAAACACCCTCCTAAGGGGATATATGACTATACCTTTGTCTTAGTACTTGATGGATTCACATTTAGTAAGCAATATTGAATCAGAAGCAACCTCCAATACAAATTTGGTACGTCCACAGATTTTATGCAAGGAGTTTGAAATGGGATCTCAGTAGCTTTACTACATGCATCAAGCTAAATATGTAGATTTCAGCTGCTACTGTTTCTATGGGTTAAGGCTGACCCACTGCCAAGTCTTCACAGAACAACAACAGTGCCATAAGATAAAAGACTTGTTCTGTTGGATAGTGCTACACAGTGCCAGCCTGTTTATAGTGCCAGATTGATCTGGTACTATCTGGCACTATAATATCTACCATGATGCCAGTGGTATGATACAGTTACTGGTAATTTTACTCAATCTTACTAATGATGCTCAGAGTAGTGCTTTCCTTGCTTTATTTACTCTTCATAATGCTCCAGACACATTTCTCTCAGTGGATGACTTCTTGTATGAGTATACTGTGCATTGAGAAGTATCTTAGCTATTTTACCTATTAGACTTGTTCCATTGTACTGTGCCAGGGCACGCAGCGCAATCTGCAGTTGTAAAGAACAATTGAGCGCAATATTATAGCTACCAGAAGGCAGGATTGCTCTTGGATGATTTTGCACCATGTGGGATGATCTTGCACACTATGACATAATCTGACACAATGAGGCTGGCATGGATGATCACGCCGACTTGTGATGTTTGCATCATGTGCACAATTGGATACCGCTATTATGGCAGGTAAAATCTGGTATTTAGATATATTTCTTTAATGTAAATGGAAATAAATGTGTATCACACTATAAACTACACTGATAGTTACCATTTTTGTTACCATCACTCCAATTGGATGGTATCTCAGTGGTTCATTGGTTCAAAAGTATCCTGAAGCTGGCATCCCCCAATTGGCTCATTGACTACTAAACAAGCTACCTGATTTGCCATCAAATATCCCATTTTGCCCATTGAGCAAGTAAATCCCTGATCCTAGTGATTGGACAAGGTGTCATAGCTAGCACACAAGCAATCAGGTAGGTGCAAAACAGATCCAATAGCTGCACTGGTATTAAAGATGACATATATGTATGTAAGGTGTTTATTTATAGGGTTCTGTCTCAAATGTGAGACAACCTTGATATCACTTATATCAAAAATTTGATGATCACTGATTTGCAATGGCTTGATTTGGATTGCAAAAAAATGGGTTGTTGGGATCATTACAAAAAATAGCAATTGAAAGCAATTGCATCATCTTATCCGGGGTTTTTTTTCACAGGGATTACTACTGAAGCATTTGGTAGTGACTCACTTTGCACACCTATACTACTTCCTGGCTGACTATCATCTTGGCTACTTGTGTATTTGTAGTCAGTATTTTGCCTCCTAGTTTATGAGTGCAATGCTGCAGCTTGGCCATGCTGAATTGCTCCAACTGAACCAACTGAACTGGCCTGAAGTGCCATGTGCTGATGCATTCTTTTACTTGCCAAGGGCTCTGGTGGTTGAGGCACTTCATGTTGGTCATCATCAGTCAGTTCACCAGAAGTAACTCGCTGATGGTCAGGCAAAACGGCACGTGCATGCGCACCTTGATGCGCTGAGATGGCCCTTGGCTGAGTTCAATATGATGCTGCATGTTGATGTGACTTGGTCCACTCCAATGGACTTGTGTCCAATTGAGCAGTTAGGCAAGTTCTGGTAGTTTTGCTCTGAAGCGCACACATTGACCCAATGTGCATTGACTCAAAGTGGGGTGCTCTGGTAAAGGGTGTTGGTGTAGTCTGGACTGATGTACGCCAGTGTGTAGTGGTTGCAAGAGATGGTAAGGAATCCAGCAAGGTGTGCATGTGAGCTGGGGGATGGGTTTTGTCTGGGTTGTACTAAAGATGAGTTGAGACTTGGTATGGGGACCATAGCAATGGATTTGGATACTTATACAGCAGTATATTGGCATTAACCTGGTCTTATATGAAATATATATGAAAACTAATGTGATTGTTGAATTTTTCATATATTATGCATGATGCATCTTGGATTGCATTGACACAGATCAGATCACATTAATTGCAGATTTCCTATTTGATTATAGACCTATGAGTAAAGCATCAATAAAAATACCAAGGCATTGTTTGCGGATGATTTTTGCAACACAATATTGGGATACATGGCAATTGATGGAGATTTAACCATAATGCGTTAAAAAGCAGATAAATAACGCAGATTGCGCTGAATCAATTCAAACCACCTCCATACAATCATCCACCAATTTTGATATGAATTACTCATCTGAATGGTCTTTTCTCATCAATCCCATCAATACCACTGGATTCCTTTTGACACACTAGAGGAGATCTATTGCAAGTACTGTGGACCATCAACCCTAATCTTCTTAAGGAGATCCCTTGTTAAGCTTCTCTGCTATTACAAGAACTATTGTCCTACAAGGTTTCATTCCACCATCCATGGCAACAAAAGTCCTAGAAGCTATCATTCCCAGCTGACAGCAATGGAGAACCACCTTGCAGAATGTATGAATGACTTAGAGCAAGCTTGGAAAACTAGGTTCAGAATCTCCAATAGACTTCCATATCCCAGAGTGCTCAGCAACAAGTTTCATATCAAGAGTATTTTGGATACCTTCCCAGTGAGGATTAACAGACCTTCTAGAGGGCAGAGGCACTTTTATTCTGGCAAGTGCAAGGCACACTGTGTGAAGTTTCAAGCACTGTCTGACATTGAGGGTAACATTATCTGGTTTAGTGGGCCATTTACTGGAAGTAGGCATGACAAAGCACTCTGGGTTGAGAATCATCCTGAATTCAGTAGAGGGGAGAAATCTATGGCTGACTGAGCCTATATAGGAGAGGATTGTCACGGATTAGGATGTATTACAGTTTATAGGAAGCCAAGGAATGGTGTGCATAGCAGGAAGCAGAAGCTCTACAATGAGACATTTAATCATTTCAGAGTGAGGGTAGAGCATACATTGGGATATCTGAAGAAATTCAGCATATTGGCAGGTAAATACAGAGGAAAGTCATATATAGGAGAAAACAGCAGAATAGGTAAAATAGTTAAGATACTTATTAATGCACAGTATGCTCCTACAAGAAGACATCCACTGAGAGAAATGTGTCTGGAGCATTATGAAGAGTAAATAAAGCAAGGAAAGCACTATTCTGAGAAACATAAGTAAGATTGAGTAATATTACCGGTAACTGTATCATACCACTGGCATCATGGTAGATATAATAGTGCCAGATAGTGCTGTAGAGTGCCAGATCAATCCAGAACTATAAACAGGCTGGCACTATGTGGCACCATCCCACGGAACAATTCTATTCTGCTGTTTACTCCTATATATGACTTTCCTCTATATTTACCTGCCAATATTCTGGATCTCTTCAGATATCCCAATGTATGCTCTACCCTCACTCTGAAATGATTAAATGTCTCATTGTAGAGATTCTGCTTCCTGCTAAGCACACCATTCCTTGGCTTCCTATAAGCTGTAATACATCCTAATCCATGACAATCCTCTCCTATATAGGCTAAGTCAGCCATAGATTTCTCCCCTCTACTGAATTCAGGATGATTCTCTACCCAGAGTGCTTTGTCGTGCCTATGTTATGATCTGCCGCTTGAATGTTTAAGTTAGATCAGTTTTTAGTCAAATCAGTTAGTATATGTTTAGGTTATCAGTACATCAGTATTATCTATGAAATCAGTAGCATTAGTCAGCAAATGAATCAGCAGATCCTTATCAGACAGAAAAAGATATATTAAGTAGGATCTTATTGGGTGATGATGATGCAATCAAATGAGTCATCAGCCACAACCTACATTAGGAAATACAATTAGTCAGCAATTGATCTGGCAAAATGTATATAAGGAGCTGCTGGAACCTCAATAAAAATCAGTTCAAGTTTTAGTGAATACAATACTAGCTAAACTCCCTATTCCTCTACAACTCTTATACCAAGACTTGTAACACCTACTTTCAGTAAATGGCCCACTAAACCAGCTGATGTTACCCTCAATGTCAGACAGTGCTTGAAACTTCACACAGTGGGCCATGTGCTAGCCAGAATAAAAGTGCCTCTGCCCTCTAGAAGGTCTGTTAATCCTGACTGGGAAGGTATCTAAAATACTCCTTATATGGAACCTGTTGCTGAACACTCTGGGATATGGAAGTCTATTGGAGCTTCTAAGCGTAGTACTCCAAGCTTGCTCTAAATTGTTCATACCCTCCCTATGAAAAATTATTGAGATGATCCTGTCAAAAGGCCGTCACAAAGTTAGTATCCTGTGACTGAGAGGTACTGATCTTGTCAGGACACCATCCAGAGACCATTGAAAAATAATTGCACCCCAGATTTCACAAAAACTTTGTTAAAATTATTCATCACAACAATGTATAAGTGGCTTTTGATTGGTTCCCTGCCAATTTACTCACTTTTGGATCTCAGACACTCTATTGCCTCCTGCATTTGTGTGAATTGATTGGCTATTGCCTCTTTGTCACACTCTTTACTTCCTGACTCAACCATTTCTCTTACTTTTCATGCATACAAATTAATTTATTTCTGTTGAAACTTCAGTTGTACCTCAATTGCCAATTGTATTGACCTATACAAGTCTCTGTACCCTGCACTAATATTAAGCCCAACCCCACACTCAACAAGTAACTCCATTAAAATCCACCACTCAATTAGTATTTCTGCTGTAACGCTCTGCTTCCACAACCTTGGCAGGAATCCAACAGCTATATGCCACTGTTCATTCACTGGTTCCCACACATCCTGGTCTTCAGCCGGCACTGAAAGGTCTAGCTCCTCATCTGCCAGTCTTTGCAATAAATCCTTGCAATATTTCATTGTGTTTTCTTGAGCACTGCTCTTGAAGAAGTGCTGCAACCTCTTGGTGTGCCTATTAATGTTCCAAAACTGGACTGAAGGCATTGTGATAGTCTTTTGAGCTCTTGACGTTGTGTCCTTGTCTGTCAGTGGGATCTCCACTCTGTCAACAATGGAGGCTTTGGAGGATGTGGTAGACAAATTGCCTTTTTCAGCAAACTCATCTACCTTGCTGGAGTGTAGCTCAACTGGCTGCACTTCCAACTCTTGTGAAAACAGCTGTTTTCTTCTTGGTAATTCTTCTTGGCTATGATGGGATTCAGTCTGTTCCTGGCTTGAGGCGTTAATTGGCAAGAACTGCAGTTTTTTTTGCAGGCTTCCCTGTCTCAGGCTTTGGTAGATATTTTTCCCTTTACCTTTTCCTTTATCACTGCCAGGTCTTTCACTGCTACTTTGTCTGAGTGCTTCTTGTAAAGAACTACGTTTTCTCTTGGATAAATTCTGCTCCAATGCATCTGTTTTGGCCTGCTTGTCCCTTGCTGGCACTCCTCTGGCAACCTGATGTTTCTTTTCAGCTTGTTTTGAGCGCTCAACCGTAGTTGTGATGGTGTGGTGGTGTAGAGGTACTCTTGAGAGAAGCTACACAACTCTAGGTGTGTGAGGTGTCTGATGGGTTCAATAACCTCTGTGTCTAAACTGCTGGTGTCTTTGTCAATATGTCACTATGGTAAAAGCTCCTGCTTCTCTAGCTTCCTAGGTGCTCCAAATGTCTCCAAAGGCCTCTGTGTGTCTTGTGCACTACCCTGAAAAGCTCCTTGATGGCAGGTCTGAAACGTACTGTTGAAGGCAGGTGCAGTTATCAACTGCTAATCAATAAGGTAGAAGTGTTACTGATAGATGGGATGATTTATTGATGAGGGATTGCTTTCCCTTAAATACTTTTCCTGATTGCCAAGTGATTACTAATGACAAGGTTCTAGAAGATTCTTGGTATCAGTGGAATTCTTGATGACATCACCATTAGCTAAAAAATATGTCAAGAATGTCCTGGAAGGTTCTAAAAGGCACTGCACATTCAACCAATCAGGAATCAGTAGTCTGAAACCTGTGCAACATAGAAATACCATATATGGTATTGAAATGGTAGGGACAGTAATGCAGACTTGGGTCATGTGTCACAGGTACTGACGCGGGTACTTGTCTTATGTAGATACATATACTGATCACAAAGCTGAATAACATCTGGGATAACTAATGCTAATAACTAATCAGGGTAAACATCATATGGGGATAATACTGATAATATGGGCAAAAGAAGAATGCAATAATACTGATAAGGTAGAATATGGATAAGTATATCATAATGACTATATGAGTAAACTTGTCTGTGGGAGGTATGTTTACCCTACCACAACGGGCTCCTGTAAAAGCGGCTGGTTTTTATCACTGCCAGGTCCTTCACTACAACTTTGACTGGGTGCGTCTTGAGTGGTACTACTCTTTTTCCTTGATAAATGTTGTGCTGGTGCATCCATGTCTGCCTGCTTGTCCTTAATGGCACTCTTCCAGCTGCCTGACGTCTCTTTGACGCTTGTCTGGAGCTTTTGGCCTTGCTTGTAATGGGCTCTTGAGGAAGCCGCTGGTTTTAGCCATGCCACCCTTGTTCTTCTGCCTTTGATAGTTTCTGCTATTCTTAGGATACTAGACTTGTTCCATTGGATAGTGCCACATTGAGCCATGAGTGCCAAATGATGCCATAGTGTGCCTGAGAAGCCAAGTGAGCCTACACTTGGGCACAGAGTGTGGAACATAGATCTGCATCTTCATGCAAAGCAGCCCCTGTGTTTCACTCATTGTGATGGAGAAAATCCATTGTTTGACCTTTTTTTTTAGGTCAATGTTGTAAAGGGTGTGCAAAAGCACTAAAGAATTAAAGATATGCGTCTGGTACTCAATACCCATGGCACTCTGAACCCAGCTCCTGTGGCTTGTAACATGTCACAAAAATGCATGGCACTATCTTGGTCCACTGGTACTATCAGGCACTATAAGTGCTTTGTATTGATCTTACTTTAGGGCTAATATTTAAATATAGTGCCTGATAGTACCAGTGGACCAAGATAGTGCCATGCATTTTTGTGACATGTTACAAGCCACAGGAGCTAGATTCAGAGTGCCATGGGTATTGAGTCCCAGATGCATATCTTCAATCCTTTAGTGCTCTTGCACATCCTGCACAATATTGATGCACAAAAAAACATCAAAAAAATGGATTTTCTCCTGCATCATAGGTGAAACACAGGGGATGCTTTACATGAAGATGCAGATCTATGTTTCACATGCTGCACCCAAGTGTATGCTCACTTGGCCTCTCAGGTACACTATGGCATCATTTGGCACTATCCAACAGAACAAGTCTACTTTCTTAGCATACCAATGCTGGCCCAAAATCTGTTTGCCTGTTTGAATCCAGGATAATGCTCATGGAACAAGTCAAGTGTATTCTGCTTGGCCTTGAGTTCCTGATGGTCCCATGGTATGCCGGCCTTAAGGTGATGGCATGCTAGACTTCTGATGGCCTCTTGTATATTAGCCCACTCTTTGTTATTGCACTCAACAGCTTCATGGATCTTCAATGTCTTTGGCTTTTTAGGCTTTGGTATAAACGCCACATTTTCTCCCTCCCAAGCTGTGATAGATTTTTCTGTGGGCTTTATCTTTGGGCACTGGTTTTGTGCTTCAAAGACTGTACGGTGTGTGGGTTATTACTGACTGTACTTGGTGAGTGGGAGAGCTTGTAGGTCAAGTCAGTACCACTTGGTTCAGAATAGCTTCCAATAGAAGGTAGCAAGGTAATAAAGACTTCTGTTTATTTTGTCCAAATCTTGTTGTTCTTCCTGGTTCAATTGGGTAGATATATATATCACTTGGGGGGGCTTAGACAATAGACAATGTGTTATAAAATAGGGGCGTGAACACCTTCCTGTTATGGTAAGTGTTCTCACTAGATAAGGGCAGGGATAGGAGGGGAGGACGCGTGGGGGAATCATAGGGAGGGTACTGGAGGACTTCGGGTAGGACTCTGGAGGGAACTCTTGGGAGAACTCTTGGGCAAAGAGTGGGTACTACATTGAGTACTCACATATACCGGGGGTTAAGTGGGAGCTTCGTCCTCAAAGTTCTTTGACTAACTCGCTTCTCCAGGATCAATTTTGTTTACGGAGCATGGGGAGTCACCGTAGTACCATTGCTGGTTGTCACTCGCAAGGGGATTGCGGGCAAGTACCTGATACCATTCAGCGGCAGAGTGGGGTGTGGCCTGTGTTGCTCAAGGGATGTTTTCCACAGAGCCAAATAGTTGGTGAACCATAGGGTTCTGGGTAAGTTCCTTGGGAGGGTCGGAGAACAAGAAAAGGTGCAATAGCGCGATAAAGTGTTGCTTCTTTATCTTGCAAACGTTATTGGGGCTTGTCCTTTTTGTGTTCAATATGACGGCAGGGGACCTTTTGAAGAGGGCGTACACTTGGTCGGCAGTCACCTGTTGTCAATAACAAGTTTTTGCTTCTTCTGAGACGTATTGTAGTTCTTCCGTAGAAACTGTGGCGCAATTGAGGCGCTATTGTACTTGCCTCATGGTTTCTACAGAATCCGCGGCGGTTTCTTTGGCTTCTTGGAGTTGGACTTTGTACTGATTCCTGAGTTGTCCTATGGTAAACCACTGTAATAGTTGCAACACAGCAACTTGGTGGATTGCATGCTTTGTATTGGCGTGGGTAACTTGTCTCATCCCTCTCTGATTGTGTCTTGTATTAGCGTGACTGCTCCGGCAAACGACTCTTCATAGGTGGCTCTTGTCGTACGTAACGCTCGTACCATATCTCTTAACACTTGCAGGTCGGTTTTGTTTTTTATATCATCTTGGTTCTTGCTAGTGGGAGGGGTATCGCCAGTTTTGGGTGAACTGTTTCCTTTGGCGCTTTCCATATGCATTCTTTTGTTCTCCCATTTGGGCGAACTCCCTCGTGCATATTATTTGTACCTATATCGACTAAAATCTCCTCTAATAAACTTTGAATGTATCCCGTGTCTTCCTCTATCCTTGTCCTGATAATCGTTTAATCACACTTTGGTCTCAGTGATGATTGGTGGATCATCATGAAACGGTTTCAGATGGGCTGGCGTTACGTTGCTGATTGTCTTATTATTCAGGGTGATGGTGTACTTTGGTCCGTGGTCCGAACTGATAACGGTGCATGGGCCAATCCATCGGGGTGTAAATTGTGGGCGGAACTTGAGGCCTGCAACGGTTTGGTTGTACCACACCTTATCGCCTGGTTTCCACTTTTGTCTCGTTAGTTTCTCATTTTTGGGTGGAGGGGGAAGGTGCTTGTTGACATTTTGAATACTTTTATGTATAGGTGGGCAATACGGTGTATCAACCTTTCTATATAGTTGTTATGTGTTGTCAGGGGGACACCTTCCATTGTCAATCCAGCTTCCTCCCGCCACTTGGGTCTTTGTCCATATAGGATTTCATATGGGGAGAAACCCGTCGTTTTATTTGGTGTGGTGCACATTGCTAGGAGTGTCAGTAGGAGCAGCTTGGCCCATGATTGGGGAAGTTCCCAGTGAAGCTTCTCCAGTATGCGGCAACACGTCTGGTTCATCCTCTTGGTTAATCCGTTAGTCTGGGGGTGATACGCGGCCGTGAAGACTTGTTTCACGCCCATCATTTTGCACAGGTGGGCCACAGTGTTGTTCAGGAAGGAACCACCATTGTCGGACAGGAGTATCTGAGGATATCCGTGTCGGCAGATGAGGTGTTCTAGAATGAATTGGGCGGTTGTCTTCTGATCTTTATTGCAGACGGCTTGGGCTTCTACCCACTTTGAGAAATAATCGGTAGCGATTATTATGTATCGTTCTCCTTTCTTTGTTTTCATAAAGGGGCCAACAAAGTTGATCCCTACTTGGTGGAAGGGCAGGTCAACCGGTATTGGTGCGGTTGTCCCTATCTTCTGACTCCGGTTGAATCTTTCGCAAGTGGTGCATCTTTGTAACGTATTTGTAACGTCGGTCATCATTTTTTGCCAATAAAACGTTTTTCTTAGCATCTTATATGTTGTTAGGGGGTTAGCATGTCCTAATGACATATGTCTTTCTCATATGATTTCTTCACGGGCTGCTAGTGGGGGTACCTTGGCTCTGGACTGTCCTTGGAGGAACCATAGTTGATTTTCTTGTACTTTGTACTGACACCATTTCCTTTGAAATTCTCTCTTCTGTTTGTTTGTAACAATGTGTTTGGGATACCTCCCTTTCTTTTTAAAGCAGATTACGTCCTCGTACTCATCACTGACACGTATTTGGCAAACGGGATAGCAACTGAGGAAGTCTGCGTCCTGGTGTTTCTTGCCAGCGCGGTGAATTATTTCAAAGTTGTATTGCTGTAGTTGTAGGGCCCAACGTGCTAGTCGGCCGGTAAAGTCTTTAGTTTTCATCAGCCAGACCAGTGCGCTGTGGTCCGTTACTATTGTGAATTGGCGACCATGTATGTATGTATGGAATTGCTTAATTGAATAAACAACAGCCAGACATTCTATCTTGGTAACAAGGTAGTGGCATTTGTGTTTGTTTAGCAAATGGCTCACGTAACCAATTGGGTGGAATTTGCCGGATTGGTGGTATTGTCCTAGTACGGCACCTATACCGGTGAGGCTTCCATCACAGTTAATAAAAAATCTTGCATCCCAATTGGGAAATTGTAACACTGGCGGTGATGTCAGGGAATGTTTCAGCTGATCAAATGCTCTCTTTTGAGGCTCCGACCATACAAAACACTGGCCCTTTTGCGTCAATTTGTATAGGGGGGCTGCTATCATTGCGAAGTTTTTGACAAAGCGGCAATAGTAGCCGGCTAATCCTAGGAATCCCAACACTGCATTAATGTCCTTGGGTGCAGGTGCATTTTGAACGGCTTTCAGGAGTGACGTAGATGGGTATATTCCATCTGCCGAGATCTCGTGGCCCGGGAACAACAATTTCGTATACAGGAAATGGCACTTCTTGGGATGTAGTTTGAGTTGGTTCTTGAGGAGGGATGTCAGGATACGTTGCACATTGTGTATATGTTCTTCTACATCGGGGGAATATATTGTGATGTTGTCCAGATACACAAGGGCGCATTCCCATTGTAGATTTCCTAGCACCTTGTCGATCATCCTTTGGAACATAGCAGGGGCATTGCACAAGCCAAAGGGTAGTCGGTTCCATTTGTATAATCCAAACAATGTTATAAAAGCGGTTTTGGGTCGATCTTCCGGGGCTACTTCTACTTGCCAATACCCGGAGATTAAGTCAAGAGAGCCAAAATATTTAGCTCCGATTAATCTGTCCAAGAGGTCGTCTATTTGCGGTAGCGGATACACGTCCTTCTGGGTGACGGCGTTCAATTTCCGGTAGTTGATGCAAAAGTGTCGCTTTCCGTCTTTTTTTGGGACTATCACTACGGGGGAGGCCCACGGAGACTTGCTCTCTGTAATGATGTCGTCTTTTAATAAAGTTTCAATTGTCTCTTTGATATAGTCTGTGTCAATTTTCAAATTCCTATAGGCTTTTTGCTTGATGGGGTATTTGTCGGCAAGGTGGATTTGGTGATATACCCCAGGTATATGACCAATTACTTGGTTCTTAGAGAATACTCGGGCAAGCGGATGTATTCCTTCTAGGAATTTGTCTCGTAACGTAGGCGGTAGACTGGGGTCCACATCTAGTTTGGGGAGTTCTTCTTCTGGTTCTTTGTTTGGAGGTGGTCCTTGGTCGTTTCCGTCGACTTCCTCTAAGTTTGACAATGGCACTCCTCTAGGCAATGTCACTGTGTGTCACCCGTTGTTTACCACTAAGCATTTCAGGCTTTGCGTTTCAAATTTTGGTGGTCCATACTTTAGGGATCGAGATTCCTTCCAGTTGCTTGGATGCTTGTGCTGCGGTTATCATTCTTCCGCTTGTTGAATAAGCTATTGGTGTTTCTAATGGGATCACCATCTCACTGGCGGGTGGTATTTTTATCACCTTTTGTGTGATGATCAGAGACTGCGACGGTTTTACCTCTTCAATTGTCACACTGTTGCTACGTGCCTTGCTCTCATCGGTGATATGAATCAGTGGGATACTCTTGGTATCCCACCTGAGTTCAGATGCACTGTAAAGTATATCCATCTTATGTTGGATAAACCAACTCTTGCCAATGAGTAAGTTGTTGGCTGCGACGGGTAGAACCACAACATCTTGGCGTATTATCAAGTTGCCTAGCCAAATGGGGCAATTAGGCACCACACCTACCGTTGTATCCAGTTGGTCATTTGCTAGCCGTACTCAAATGGTGTTGTTGGGGACTATATTTAGTTTTAGACGTTTTGCTAATGACTCTGACATGATCAACGTAGAGGATCCTGTGTCGATAAGGGCAAGAATCTCCTTATTCTCTATATGTACCTTTACATATGTACCTTTATTTGGTTTTTGCAGGACCGTCTGGTTGATATGGAGGGTCGTTATCTCCTTCAATCCCTCTATCAGTTCCTTGACTAGAGCCGGGGCCAGTCCTGGTAAATTGGTTATTGGGAGGGTTGCCTTGGTTTGCTCTAGTACCTTCATTATGGGGAATAGGCCATGGGAAGACGTGCTAGCATTCTTCGTTTGCTTTAACACTTCTTCCCAAGGTTCATTCCGTACTTCTTCACCTAATTCCGCGCTCTTTCCTTTTGACGGAACCTCTACTACAGGTTCCTTTGCCTCCTCTCTAGAAGCATCATGTTGACGCTTCTTCTTCCGCACTTCAATTGTCCTGACCGGAGGGCTTAGATTGACTGAGTCCCGTTGGCCTCCTGGCGAGGGACTCTGTCTTTTGATGCCTTCTTCTCTTTTGTGTCCGGTACGGCTTCTCTTCCGTACCGTTTTTCACATTCATGGGCCCGGTGACCTACTTCTCCACACACATAACACGGATACTGTTGTCGTGGTTGTTCCATCTGTTGGGTCAGGACTTGAACCTGGGCCTTTAGATCTACAACAGCTTCCCAGAGTTTATCACCTTCTTTGGGGACTTCTTGGACATTGTTGATCAAGAGTTCTTGGACCTTTCGCCGTAATTCCTCTAACTCACAGTCTTTCAGGGAGGCAATTTTTCCTTTCTTACGGGGGATCCCTGTCCTTCAATCATTTGTATCACTATAGGGTAGCCCCCATAGCAAGATGACCCCTCGTACTCGTTCGACCAACTCTTGCAACGTTTTACATCCCTGTTGTTCTTCGGACGCCCTACGTCTTATTTTGTCGTCTAAGCCCATGATGTAATACCTCATGAGCTGTCGTTTGGCGATTTTGTCCTTCGGGAGACATCAAACTTGTTGGAGAAACAGTTCAGTGTAGGCTTCATAGCTTTCACTGCTTTTCTTCCGCGAGGACAGTAGAAGGGCTTTGTAGTGGTATCCTTTGGCATATAGAAAGCGTGTCTTGTAGGCTTCTTCTAGTGCATCCCAGTCGTCTTTGACTGCGTCTTCCAACCCATAATGCCATTGCCATGCTGACCCTTCCATATGTCTTGCAAACTCTCTTACTTTCTTATCGTCGTCCCATCCTGCATCAACTGCAACTCTCTCAAACTTATTGAACCACTCAAGGGCTTTCTCTCTCTTTCCCTTGTATGTTTTTAGTTTGATTGTAGAAGTCATTACCTCACTTGTGCTTATTTCCGCAGAGACGGCACCAAATATGTGGGTTTTTACTGACTGTACTTGGTGAGTGGGAGAGCTTGTAGGTCAAGTCAGTACCACTTGGTTCAGAATAGCTTCCAATAGAAGGTAGCAAGGTAATAAAGACTTCTGTTTATTTTGTCCAAATCTTGTTGTTCTTCCTGGTTCAATTGGGTAGATATATATATTACTTGGGGGGGGCTTAGACAATAGACAATGTGTTATAAAATAGGGGTGTGAACACCTTTCTGTAATGGTAAGTGTTCTAACTAGATAAGGGCAGGGATAGGAGGGGAAGACGCGTGGGGGAATCATAGGGAGGGTACTGGAGGACTTTGGGTAGGACTCTGGAGGGAACTCTTGGGAGAACTCTTGGGCAAAGAGTGGGTACTACATTGAGTACTCACACGGTGTTCCTCTGCTGTTACATTGGGAAATGGCTCAATTCTTGGCTGTGACATTGAGCTACTTGAGTTCCTTCTTTGCAGCAAAGATACTGCTTTCTCTACCTGGGATATTGATTTCCCTACACATATTATCCGCTCATCCTGTTTCTGGACTACTTCCTGATTTCTCTGGGCCATTGCATCTATCCTGTCAGCCAATGCACCTAATTGCTTCATTAATGCTTTGGCATGAGCTGACAACATACTTGCTAATATGGGTGGTGGTGATGTTATCTTGGCCACTTGCTGATCTTTAACAGAGGGTACTGCGTTTGCTACATTCTCATCTGCCTGAGCATAACAGTCAGCTTGTGGCTCCGCAGAGGTTCTCAATTGCCTACTTGACTGAGAGCCTGAGGAGTCCACATTATTACCTTCAATGGGCACACGGTCCACAGGGCCTTTTTTGGATGTAGCCCCGCTTGTTGCACTGAATGTCAAAGTAAGCTGTTGTCCAACCATTCTTCTGTTGCCATCAGTGGTAGGGTTTGGTTGAGAACCAGACAACTTTGCTTTATTTGTTGGCAGCATATATATGGAAGTGAGTCAAACCAAAGGAGATATAGTCTTACATATACTTGTGTATGTGGTGCCACAACTTTATTTATAATGCTTACTATGGCAGGTCATCATTGAATCTTACATTCATGTAGGTGCAATAGACTTGTTCCGTTGGACAGTGCCACATTGAGCCATGAGTGCCAAATGATGCCATAGTGTGCCAGAGAGGTCAAGTGAGCCTATACTTGGCCACAGAGTGTGAAACATAGCTCCGTATCTTCATGCAAAGCAGCCCCTGTGTTTCACCCATTGCGCAGAAGAAAATCCATTTTTTGACCTTTTTTTGTGGATCAATGTAGCTCAGGATGTGTAAGAGCACAGGAGAACTGAAGATATGCATCTGGTACTCAATACTCATGGCACTCTGAATCTAGCTCCTGTAGCTTGTATCATGTCACAAAAATGAATGGCACTATCTTGGTCCACTGGTACTATCTGGCACTATAAGTGCTTTGTATAAATCTTACTTTAGGGCTAATATTTAAATATAGTGCCAGATAGTACCAGTGGGCCAAGATAGTGCCATTCATTTTTGTGACATGATACAAGCTATAGGAGCTAGATTCAGAGTGCCATAGGTATTGAGTACCAGATGCATATCTTCAATCTGCTTGTGCTCTAACACATCCTGCACAACATTGATCCAAAAAAAAGGTCAAAAAATGGATTTTCTCCAAAACAATGGGTGAAACACAGGGGCTGCTTTGCATGAAGATGCAGAGCTATGTTTCACACTCTGTGGCCAGGTAGAGGCTCACTTGGCCTCTCTGGCACACTGTGGCATCATTTAGCACTCATGGCTCAATGTGGCACTATCCAACAGAACAAGCCTAATGTCTCAAATACAAGACTGTCTTAAGTTCACATGAGTATTGACCAAAAATTGATATAATAGCGTTAAGTTGTTGAAGGTCAAACTGTTTGCCCCATGGACAAGACTACTTTGACTCAACACCGTAAGAGAAGAGAAAAAAGACCATGTGGCTATTGTGGCAAGCCTCTCAGCCATGAAGCACGCAGACAGCATAGGAAGTATTACAAGGATCACAGCCAGTGTTTTGCCACCCAAGTCATATTTGACCATTCATCAGTCACTACTCTACCAACATTATATTCCCGGCCAGTTGATACTTCTATATTAGCACCTGGCCATCTTTGTCACCTTGTGCAAACTGAGTCAGGTGAGTTTGTGACACCTTTAGGCTCACCTCAGCCTTCTGAATATGGCATGCAGAGTGATAGCTCTGACAAAGAAGGTTCACTGATGGATTTTGAGCCTATCTCCCCTAACAACAGTACCACAAATGAGCCCAGTCAAATCCCTATATGCAATGAGACAGCACCTTTTGAAACAAGCGCCAAGGATACTTTATGGAGCCAAGTGATCCCAGTAATTCATCTACTGGTGAATGATGTAATGTTGTGGCTAGAGAAGTGGCGTGTTTCCACTAATATCAGTAATGGGGGCTTTGAGGATTTATTACTACTTCTTGCCAAAATTGTACCGGGATACAACTTACCATGTACATGGTACAAGTGGTCAACCATCATGCAGCTGGAAACATATGATCTAGAGACTGTTCTGATTCCAGCATGTGTTAACAGTTGCATGGCATTCACATCCAAAGATGCTACCATTGAAACGTGTTCAAATTGTCAGGAATCCACCACCATTGAGGGAAAACATTGTTCACACTCCGGATATATTCCGGTCATACCCTGTCTGAGGAAGCTGATGCAGTCTGACAAATATTGCAAAGCTATACAGTACCGCACTTAGTATCAATCAAGTGCAAACATATCTAATATATTTGATGGCAAACATTACAAACAGCTAAGAAGCAAGGGCTGCTTTGAAGGTATGTATGACCATGCCTTTGCTTTAGCACTTGAGAGATTCCAATTAAACAAGTACTCTACCAGCAAATCCTGCTGGCCACTGACTCTCATCAATCTGAATCTGCTGCCCATCTTACGGTATCAGAGCAATAATCTGATGGTAGTCTCACTGGTATCTGGGCCTAAATCACTGTCCAACCTGGATAGCTACCTGTATCCATTACTGAGTGAATTTTGTATGCTTTCCAGCAGGATAACAGTAAATGGCCATCATGTACAAGCGCATATTATTATCTGCATTAGAGATACCCCAGCCATCAGCAAGATAGCAGGTGTTTCTGGGCACAATGGACAGTATTGCTGTCAAATGTGTGAGATCCAGGGGATTTACTCCATAACTCATGCACATTATTATTACCCAAACACTAGCACTAAGAACATCAACTTTCCACAGAGAGAATGTACAGAAGTAAGCATGCAATTGCAGCAAAGTTGGCAAGCTATAAGCCATTGGCCAGAATATGGAATCAATCAGAAACCGGAGATACTTAAGATAGAGGGTATCTGTTGGAGCAAAAGCTTTCCACTGGGAGCAATGCATTTGCTTTTCAACAATATCCCTATACTGATGACCAAGTTGTACATGTAGCATTTCAAGCTAAATGGGCCCTTCAAGATACCGGAGAAATTTGAAAGAATTGGCAAGATATTACAGAGTATCCGCTACCCTAAGTACTTCCCACAGGCTCCAATTAATATTCATATGCATATACAACAATACAAATGCAAAGACTGGATGAACTGGATATGTATTTATTCAAGTGGTGTTCTGAAGCCATTCCTACCAAGAGTATATTGGAAGCATTGGGAGTCATACGTGGACATTGTAGGAATATTTATCCAGAAGCGGATCACCAATGCCAATTTTACGCATCTACAGCTGTTGTGTGAGGAGTTTGTGACGGGGTTTGAGCAGCTATACTACAAACATAAAGCTGAATGTGTAGATCTCTGCCGCTACTATATCAATTCTCTACTCCATCTTGCATGGTGTGTGGAGAATATCAGGCCTTGCTTCACCTTTTGGGAGTTTCCTATGGAGCAGATGTGTGGGGAGATAGGAAGACAAGTCAAGTCACAGGTACAACCATATCCCAATCTCATCAAGAATGTTATCTTCAAGTCCGTCATGGATGTGATGAGTTAGCACATGGAGGACAGCCAGAAAGAGTTGGAAAATACTGAGGACAAACGTGCACATGGAGACACCTATGCCTATGGCATTAAGAAGCTAAGCAGCTCCAATGCGTGGATAATCAGTTAAGTAATGCAAAGTTGGGTTGGGTGCAACAAGCAACTAATTTTTATCAGGAAAACTCCACCAAGATATGCCAGATTTCTTGTGGTCACAAGCCAACTTCTACACCATTCAATATGGAATTCACACAGACAAAAGCCAGAGCGCACCTATAAGGGGGACTAGAATCCAGTAGGGAGAAGGAATATATTGGCTAAATACCAAGAGGTTCTTTGCGGATATTCAGGAGGTATTCATGGCAGAAGTGGCAACAACCAAGCATATGTTTGCAAGATGTATATGCTACCACCAGTGAAAGATATATGGCAACTTTGCCAGTATTACACTAAAAAGCCGTAAAGTTGAGGTGATAGAAGTATGTCAATTGCGGCAGGTGTGTGCGTTTGTAGATGTTAGTAAGCAGGAGGCCATAGTTTTTTTTGATTCAAACTATATGTGGAATACCCAAGGTAGTAGTGGGTAAGCAAATAAAGAAAGATGATTCTACAGTAAAATATATGAATTGCACAAGGGGAGGTAGAAAAAGGAAATACCATTTGGTAAATTGGTACGGTAGCATTATACAGAACCAGCAGCAGGCCATCATATGCCAAGAAAAAGCCATCAGAGTCTTGCTGTGAGGCCGTCAAGATACCATCAAGTTTCTTGCCATATAAGGCAATTGGAAGTCCTGGCCAACTGGATCCACTTAAATAGTAATAGAGTGCTGAAAGACTGCAACAATGCCATGCAATATTGTCACAGCACTGATCAAAAATTGTCACACTTTATCCCTTTATTTGGCTGTAAAATTTGCAAAACACCGTCATGATCATGTTAAAAGATTGTCAGGAGGGTCACTAATTCCAAGCTGCTGTTATTATGAGGGTCACTAAATGGGATCTTGATGGATGATCTGGACTGGATCCACCCGTGGGACCAAATTATTTATCATAGGGCCTCTGCAAGGTGGTTCTCCATTGCTGTCAGCTGGGAATGAAAGCTTCTAGGACTTTTGTTGCCATGGATGGTGGGATGAAACCTTGTAGGGCAATAGTTTTTGTAATAGTAGAGAAGCCTAACAAGGGATCTCCTTGAGTAGATTGGGGTAGATAGACCACAGTACTTGGTATAGATATCCTCAAGTGTGTCAAAAGGAAATCCAGTGGTAGTGATGGGATTAATGAGAAAAGACCATTCAGATGAGTAAGTCATATTAAAATTGGTAAGGATTGGGCTGAGATGATTTGATTCAATTTGGCCTGATCAGCTTTATTTATCTGATTTTCCATGCATTATGATTGAATCTCCATCAAATACCATGTATCCCATCATTATGTTGCAAAAATTATCCTCAAACAATGACTGGGCATTTTTATTGATGTTTTACTCACAAGTCTATAATCAAATAGGAAATCTGCAATTGATGTGATCTGATCCATGTCAATGTGATCCAAGATGCAATATGTATAATATATGGAAAACTCAACAATCACATTGGTTTTCATATAAATTTCATATAAGACCAGGTTGATGCCAATACACCACTGTATAAGTATCCAAATCTGTCACTATGATCCCTATACCAAGTCTTAACTCATCTTTAGTTCAACCCAGACAAAACCCATCCCCCAGCTCACAAGCACAGTCTGGACCAGAAAAGGCAATGTTGGATCTGTTTGAGTTCTTGCCAAAAGATTTCAGTATGGCCCAAGTGTCTATGATGAGCCTTCAAACAGATATTTGGGCACTACTCATTAATCTAGCAGAACTAGATAGCTTAGAGTCAACAGAGATGGAAGAACCTTAGTAGGAAGCTGTGGCATGAGTTTTACATCAAGATGCCAGCAGATGCATGTAAGAAGATATATACCAAGGCAAGTATTGATATCAAGGATGAGCTGAGAGTTAGGGGATATGATGAGGAAGCCACACAGGAACAATTTTGCACTCAATTTGCACAGTACGGGCAGGACGTGTCTGTTTGTGCCTTGACTTTGGGAACCAAAGGGATTTTGAATGAGTTTTTGCCTCATATGACTAATGTATTACGTGATATATTAGTAGAGCTAAGTGGCTTCCAAGAGCAATATACATAGGACTCATCCAGGCAACAGTTGCAAAGTATTAGACAGAGGGTAAGTGAATACCTTGAGGAATCAGAAGGTGAGCTTCAAGAGGAAAAATACAGACTGCAAGCAACATTGTTTAGATTGCACCAGCATGCCTTGCTGGATTCCTTACCATCCCTTACAACCTCAGCATGCTTGCGCACATTAGTCCAAGCTATGCCAACACCCTTCACAAGAGCACCCCACATAGACTCAACACGTATTGGGTCAACATGCATGCTTCAGAGCAAAACCACCAGAACCCGCCAAACTGCTCAAAAAGACACAAGTCCATTGGAGTGGGGCCAAGAGGATAGTCAACAAGAAAGTAGTTTAGGTGTGTAAAGTGAATCACTACCAAATGCTTCAGTAGTAATCCCTGTGAGAAAAAAGCCTAGGAGAAGATGATGCAATTGCATTGAATTGCTATTTTTTGTAATGATCTAAACAACACATCTTTTTTGCAATCCGCATCAAGCCATTGCAAATCAGTGATCACTAAATTTTTGATACAAGCAATATTAAGGTTGTCTCACATTAGAGACAGGACCTCTATAAATAAACACCCTGCATATGTATACATCATCTGTGGCACCAGTGCAGCTATTTGGTCTGATTTGCACCCATACAATCAGTTGTGTGCTAGCTATGACACCTTGTCCAATCACTAGGATCAGGGATTTACTTGCATAATTGGCAAAATAGAATATTTGATGGCAAATCAGGTAGCTTGTGTATTGGTCACAGAGCCAATTGGGGGCTTACAGCTTCAGGATACTTTTGAACCAATTAAGCACTGAGTTACCATCCAATTGGAGTGATTGTAACCAAAATGGTAAGTATCAGCTTAGTTTACAGTGTGCTACGCATTTATTTCCATTTACATTAAAGAAACATATCCAAATACCAGATTTTACCTATCATAATAGAGGTATCTAATTGTGCACATGATGCAAACATTACAGGTGGGCGCAATCATTTGTGCCAACCTCATTGTGTCAGATTGTGCCATAGTGTGCAAGATTGTCCCACATGGTGCAAAATTGTCAAAGAGCAATTCTGCCTACTGGTTGCTACAATATCACGCCCAATTGTTCTTTGAGACCGCAGATTGCTCCACGTGCCCTGGCACACTACAATGGAACAAGTCCAAAGTCTACAGAAAAACCTATCACTGCATGAGAAGCAGAGACTGTGGTACTTATACCCAAGCCTAAAATCAAAAGACATTGGAGATCTGTGAAGCCCTCAGTTCAGAAATAAAGAGTGGGCTAATATTCAAGAGGTTGCTAGAAATCTAGCATGTCACTACCTTAAGGCTGGCTTATCATCTGATCATCAGGGGCAAGCAGAAGGCACTTGACCTGCTTCTTAAGTATTATCCTGAATTCAAACAAACAAAAGAGTTTTAGACCAGCATTTGTATGCCAAGTTAATATCTCAGGAATAGCATATACATGCAGTTGCAGAAGAACAAGAGCACTATGGCTAAAGACCAGTAGCTTCCTCAACTGCCTGTCACAAGCAAGGCCAAACCTCTAAATAAGCACCTAAGAAACATCAGTTAGCTGGAAAAGTGCTGGAAAGGGACAGGTAGGCACAAATGGATGCACCAGTGCCACATTATCAATAAGATACCTTAGCTTTATTTGAGAAGCAGCCAGTCAAAGTAGCAGTGAACAACCTTTCAGTGATGAAAACCAGTTGCTTCCTCAGGGACTGTCACAAATAGGGCTAAAAAGCTCAAAACAAATGGCAAAGAAACATCAGGATGCCAAAGGAGTGCTGGTTAGGGACAAGCAGGAAAAAGGATGCACAAGTGCAGTATTTATCAAGAAGATATTTTAGTTGAATATGAGAAGCACTTAGACAAAGTAGCAGTGAAAGATCTGGCAGTGATGAAGGAAAAGCTAGAGGGAAAAATGCCTACCAAAGCCAGAGACAGGGAAGTGTGAGAGAAATTCTGCAGTTCTCACCAATCAATGACATGAGCCTGGAACAGACTGAATCCCATAATAGCCACAATGAATTACCAACAACACAACAGCTATTTTCTTAACCCTATGTGAGATAATTGTGATGATCCCTTCAAAAAGCCATCCCAAAATTGAAGGCCTATGACTAAGAGGTATTGATCCCATCAGGATACCATGCAAAAATTGTTGAAAAAGAATTGCACCTCAGGTCTCACAAACACTTGATCATGATTTCTCACCACAACAGCACACAAGTGTCTTTTGATTAGTCCTCTACTAATTCTCTCACTTCTGGATCCTGGAAACTCAATTACCTCCTACATATCTATATGTTGATTAGCTATTGTCTCTTTTTCACCCTCCTTACTTCCTGACCCCACCAATTCTCCATTGATATTGCAAAAGTAACCACTACTCGAGACTTAATCTAAATGAGAGTGCAAGCCACATAAAATACTTATTCTTGGAGTTGCATCCAGCATCTCCAAACCTCCTATAATACTTCCCACTCAAGGATGAATTCTGGACTGGCCCATTTAGATCTGAGTGAAAAAGCATCTGATTTTTCTTAGTTTCCACAAGTCCAGAGCTCTTGAACAGCTGTCAGACTAGTTTCCCACCTATGCAATTCTCACAGTGCTCCAAATTAGCTGGGGATCATGTTTTACTCTGAAGATTAGCCAATATTGAGTTATTTTGTCCATATGAGCAAAATTGATACTTCCAAGTTACCTGTACCAAAGCATTGATGTTTCTTTACTTAAGGTACCTATGTTGACTTCTAGGAATGCTTCAGTTTAAATCAAGCTTCATAGATTTTGCTGATACTTTAGATTTAGATTGGTAATCTTATATCCAGAACTGTCAAAGTTGATACCAAGCTCTTCTACTGTGGCCTGGCTTACAGATAGTCACTTCTTATCTATTTCCAGTACATTGAGTACATATTTGAAGGTAAGTGCATGGGCTCCTTGACTGCCATTGAAGCGTGCTATGATAGCTCCCTTTCTAACCTGAATTAATGCTCTGTTGGATCCTATAAAAACCTGTTTAGCAAGAATTTCTTGATGATGGGTAGAAGGAATTTTTTGGCATGTACAGTGTTGAAACTTGCCAAAGCTAAAATGTCACATCTGAGGAATGTGGCTGCTTGGACAAGTTGTCACAGTTTGCTTGGAATGACTTCATCAAGATATTGTATACCAAGAACATGAAGTCTTGTTAAGGAATTTGGTCAGAATTTACTGAGATTTGTAGCTAATATTCTAGGTGTTGTAAAATATGTAATTCCACCTAAATATTCACCTAACTTAGTCACTTAGATCATTACCTTCAAATCCTAGAGAATACTGATTAGATTCCTTGTTGGCATTACTTAAGTAGCTTAAATGAAGAAACACCAATGCTTTGGCACAGAAGATTTGGACACATCAATTTTGATTATTTGCACAAAATGATCAAAGATCAGCTAATTTCCAGAGTAAAATTGATCCACCAGCTAATTTGCAGCACTGTGAAGCCTGAATACATGGGAAACAAGCCAGGCAAGTATTCAAGAGCTCTGGGTTAATGAAAGCTAAGAAAAAATTAGATTTAATTTGCTCAAGTCTGTGTGGACCTATGCAAAATTAATCCTTAGGTGGGATGAGTTATTTAATCACTTTTACTGATGATTATACAAGATACACATGGGTCTACTTCATGGAGAGAAAGGAAGAGGCTCTGTCAAAGCTCAGGGAGTTTAAAGCCATGGTGGAAAGAAAAACTGGTGAAAAAATCAAAAAAATATGCTCTGACAATGGTGGAGAATATACCTCAAAACTCTTCATCCACTTCTGCAAAATTCATGGGATAAAGCAGGAGACTACTGTACCATACACCCCACAGCAAAATGGAGTAGCAGAATGTGCTAACAGATCAGTAATTGATATGGCAAGATCTATGATCCATGATCAAAAATTATCTTAGGATTTTTGGTGGAATCTGTTGCCACTGCTATATACCTTGGAAATAGGAGTTATAGCAGAATACTTTGTGATTCTACTCCGTTTTAAGCATGGTACATGTATAGACCAAGTGCAGAATATCTAGGAATATTTGGGTGTACAGCATATGTCAGGAAACTGCCCAGAAATCAGTCAAAATTTGAGCCAAAAAGTGCAAGATGCATATTTTTGGGTTACTGCAATGAGAGTAAAGCATACAGACTCTACAATAGCAAGGCAAAGAAGCTAATCAAGCCCAGGGATGTGTTGTTTGATGAAAATTCAAAATTTTGTCAAAAAATGACATCAGATGATGACAAAAATCTGATCTCAAGTCCACAAATTATCAGGATTGAATCAGAGCAAAAGAATGAGAATTTTTTCACTCCAGAGGACTCTACAACCGTGGTCAGCCTGAAGCAGTGCCCAGGAGTATCCCAGATGTGATCATTCCAGTATCAAATGCCCAGAGATCCAATCGGACAAGTAATAGCCCAAATTACTATATCAATGAGGGTACAAACTTAGCCTATGCCTATTCAGTCCATATTGATAAACCCCAGACTGTAAAAGAGGCCCTAAATAGCCCTCAGACAAAGTTTTGGAGATCTGCAATGACTGAGAAATATCAGGCCCTGATGGAAAATCAGACTTGGGACTTAGTCAAATTAACAATCAACCAAAAATCAATTGGATGCAGATGGGTCTTCAAGACAAAATACAAGGCTGATGGTGCAATTGAAAGATACAAAGCAATACTTGTGGCCAAAGGATACTCTCAAACAAAAGGACTTGACTATACTGAGACCTTTGCACTGGTAGCCAAGTTTAATTACATCAGATTAATGTTGGCAATTGCAGCCAAATATAAGTTTTTTATTCATCAAATGGATTTAAAAACTGCATCTTTGAGTGGAGAACTTGATGAGGACGTGTTTATGGACCAGCCTGATTGGTTTGTTGATCAAGATAACCCCTATTTGGTCTGCAAGCTTAAAAAGTCTCTATATGGTCTTCAACAATCACCAAGAGCTTGGAATTGCAAGATAGATTCTTATTTAGAATCTATGAGTTTCAAGAGGAGTAATGCTGACTATAGTATATACTATAAGCCAGATAGAGCAAATCTAGTTCTATTAGCTCTATATGTGGATGACCTTATTATAGCTGCTAATAACCTAGAAACATTGGAAGTGACTAAATCCAGCCTATCTAAGAAGTTCAAGATATCCAATCTGGGAGAACTCAGTTATTAATCAGGGATTAAGCTCTCCATAGACTGAAGTACCCAGACTATTACCCTAAGCCAATCCAAGTATATGCAAGATATACTAAAGAAGTACAAAATGGAAGACTGTAAACTGGGAGCTACCCCAAAGGAGTCAAACCTTAACATTGTCAAAACTCAACCAAATGAAGAGAGCTTGGTGCCATCAGAAAGCGCTGACTTTCCTTATCAAGCTATGATTAGCAGTCTGATGTATATCATGCTTGGAACATGTCCAGATATCTCATATTCAGTGGGGGTTGTCAGCTAGCATAATCAGCACTATGGATCTGATCATATTGCAGCAATTAAGCAGATATTTAGATACCTAAAAGGAACTGCTGATATCTGCTTAAGATACACTTATAAGAATGCAGAACAGAATCTTGAGGGATACTCTGATGCTAATTGGAGACAAAGCTTAGAAGATAGCAGACCCACCACAGGATACACCTTTCTTTACTGTCAAGGAGCAATTTCATGGAATTCAAGAAAGCAACCAACCGTAGCACTTTCTACCACAGTGGCAGAGTATATGGCAGCCTGTGAAGCTACAAAAGAAGCAATGTGGTTAAGAAAGCTTTTTACAGATTTAGGCCTATGTCAAAAAACGCCTAATACTTTATTTCAAGATAATCATGGAAGTATACAATTAGGTAGAAATCCAACTTTTCATGTCAGAGCTAAACACATAGATGTTAGACATCACTTCATATGTGAAGCTACAGAAAAGAACTTAGTTAGCTTAGTTTACTGTCCTTTAGATGAAATGATTGCAGACATGTTTACAAAACCATTAGCTAGAGAAAAGTTTGAATAACTTAGGTCAAAATTAGGACTAGTCAGTATGAACATTTAGCTGAGTGGGAGTGTTGTAAAAATTTGTAATTCCACCTCAATATTCACCTAGCTTAGTCACTTAGATCATCACCTTCAAATCCTAGAGAATACTGATCAAATTCCTTGTTGGGATTTACTTAGAATATTTACCCAGATCATGAAAATTCTCAAAGTTGTCTAAACATCTCCAAACCTTGCACACATGTTCTTGGGACCTTCCTTAACCTATTCTACATGTTTGTAATGCCAAGATCATGTATAAGTATAAATACTACTTTTACATTCAATAAATCATTAAGTGATAACCACATAATCTACTTGTCCTCCTAATCACTTCCAATATCTCCACAACTCTTACAACACTAGATGGCTATGTTAGGTGCATATTTAGGTGTACCTACAGGCTTTTACAGCAGCTGTTGCCTCTAAAGGGTCTTGAATACATCCTTTGGTAGTTATCATAGCATATTGAAACATATTCTTCATCCCTCTGGTTGGCACTTGATTTTCTTAATTCATCATCCAGCAGCCTTCCATATACATGATTAAAGGTCAAATCTTCAGTTCTGGAGTCTTGTGCTGATACAAGGCCCTGAAACCTGTCTGTTAGGCTGTACAGGAGGGTAACCATGACATCTTCATAAGTGGCTTGTATGCCCACTGATTTCGTCTCATCAACCAACAATGCAACTCTGTCAATTGGATATTTCACCGTGAGGTATGAGTAATTTAGGTGTACCCTAAATATCCACAACATCCATCGCAACCTAACATCTTGTGACAAACCAACAGCACACGATGTTGAACCCTCCAGCGGAGGGATACCCTTACCACCTGGTATGCATGGAGATGAAGTGGTGTCATCCACGCAGAAGGGCGTACATCCGCGCCCACGTTCTATTTGCTAGTAGACTTTACATCGGAGAACATGTAGGGCCCTAAAACCCCAGGTCGTCCCCTCTCCCACTCGCACGCTTGGCTGACCTTGGACTCGGGGCAATTTTGGTGGACCGGACCCGATGGAGAATGAACACTTGGTTTATTTGGGGGGGGGGGGAACCCATGAGATGGGATGGTGTGGGGTGAGGTGAGGTGAGGTGGGATGAAAGCGGATCTGGACTGGAATGGACACCGAGTGGAACCTCCCCACGGAATTCCCTTCGCCACGGACCCTGCGCGCGTCCAGCGAACCTTGAAAGGGGGCCCCGGGAGGGGAAGGGGGACTACTCCGTCTTCCAGTGATCCACCAGGCTCGGGCTGTCTTCGTAGGCGAGGAAGGTGGCGTCCACGTAGACACCGATCGACCACAGGATGTTCAGCCACTGGAAGAACTGCGAGTAAGCGGTGAAGTGACCGTGGTGGATCATCAAGGAGTAGGTGTACATGGCGACGAACAAGGGTTTGACCAGCAGACGGAGGACGCCGATGAACGAGACGTTCGACTGGGGAGAAGATGATCGGTGAGTGGGTGGTATTGGGGAACGGGAAGGGGAAGGGGAAGGGGAAGGGGAAGGGGAAAGGCGAGCCAAGGACATACCTCGAACGGATCCGTCTCCTCCGAGAGACGTAGCAGAGTGACGATTCGGATGCCGGCGTAGATGACGCCGAACCGGTAGAATAGGGAGATGATGAACTGGTCGGAGATGGACCACAGGAAACCCAGCAAGTTGCTAAAGATTTTCGAGAGATAGAGGATGACCGCCTGCCAGTCCAGGCTGGGCACGGGTCGCGGGTGAGTCGAGTGGAGTGGAGGGGGGGGGAAGATAGGTGGGGAGCGTCCCCTGAGAAGACTCGTTTACCTCAAAACGTTTAGATAGCTCCAGTCGAGGCCGGGCTGCTCGATATGGATCGGGGTCTCGTTCAGAGGGTTCGAGATCATCCAGAAGTTGAAGGTGATGTAGGCGATCTGTGGCCAGCGTCAGTATCATGATAACCCAAGTCAGGGGGTGTGGGTGAACTTACGAGCAACACCGAGTCCACGATACTGTTCTTCTCCGAATACATAGCGAAGGCGCACAACGCCACCGCGCAGGTGACCGAACACCCCATGAAGAAACCGTAGGTGCTGGAAACGGCGGAGCCCAAGATGGCGTAGATCCCGAAACAGGTGAGCGCGGAGATCCCCACCGCCCCACCTAGGAAGAGCGGCTAGTTTCGTGGTTAGGGTGGGGTTGAAAGCGTACACGAGAACAAAGCGGTACTTACCTGGGTCCCCTCTCGTACTTGGACAGTGTGGTTCACGACCTTACCAATCTCGCAAAACACGATCACGCTGGCCAGCCCCTCCAACAGAACCGATATAGGTAAGGCCAGCTGGAGGAACAGTTGCCAAGGGGAGATGAGGAGGAATAGGTAGGGTTGTACGAAGTCAAACAAACGAGGGCCTCCCGTCACTACACTCAGAGTGAGGATGGCTTCTACAGCGCCAACCACGCCACGCTGTCACACCATTAGTAAACAACCCATCAACAAAGCGGTGATCGTGCCAAAAACCTACCACGCTCGTGGAAGGGATAACCGCCCGTAACAACGCAAACGTGGAGAACAGCAGAAACTCCAACCCGGATAAGAACAGTCCGTACTCCTTGCCGGCAAGCTCGAAAGCAAGCGTCAGGGTCAGAAAGATGAAGGCGAACTTGCTGGTGTTGTACACGGCTTTGAAGAACCAGAACAACATTTTCCTTGGTGATTAGGTTGGTGAGCTACTGGGCGTATATTGTGAGGTGCGGATGGTGCTCCATCTCCTGAGAATCCCCCGCACGATTCAAAACAATGCCGTCTACCGTAAACATCGCATTTCTGACAGATGGCCGCTTATTGGTGAGCCTGGCATCCAGAAAATCAGGGTGCCCTTTGTCCGTCGGCACCCCGATCAACCCCGGTCCTGATATGCACTCTGATTACACCCCGTAGGGTCTCATTTATGGAAGGCAACTTGGTGTGGAGCCGTCCCATTTGAAATGTATGGGCGAATCGGTGGAAAGGTTGAACAGGGCGGGCCATTGTCGGCAATATAGCTTACAAGCGAGAAAGAAATGGATCTTTAATAGCAAATCAACATACGTGTGGCTTTCGACACGGGAATAAAATATTTATAAATTCATGGACATGGGCTAAGTTACAGGAAGCTACTCTCGCATGCGATTAAAACGAGTGTTTTTGAAGATCGTGCCACTGCAACTTCGGGAGTCGAATCCCCCATGGCAAGAGCACGCTGTCAATAATGTGGATGACCCCATTTTCCACGACCCCGTCCGCCAGGAGAACTCGCGCTTGCTTGTTAACAGTGATCTCGATCTCGTCCTGATATTCATCATCGATCACCTCAAGCTCCAACTTCTCCCCACACAGCCTGGAGGGGAACTCCACTTCATAGATGGTCTCTTCATTTTCCTCGATATACTCTTGCCCAAGCCCAGATAAGTGCTCCTCCTCTCTTGTTTCAGCCCCAGCTTGGCGTTTCTCGATGTTAGCAAGCTCCTCCTTCAGATCATCCCAGCTATCGCTTCGACGACGCGAGTCGTTGCAGTGGCTTATTCCCCCGGAAGTATTATTGGCCAAACCACCTTCCTGGCCATCGGGCACAGAAGCATTATGCTCATGGTAATCATCCGAACGTCTCCCACCGCGTCTAGGAGGTAGCCTCTCTTCAGGTTCATCGTCCCAGTTCCTTCCTCCGCGTCTTGGCGGGAATCTCTGCTCTGGCTCATCGTCCCAGCGCCTTCCTCCGCGTCGTGGTGGGAATCTTTCTTCAGGCTCATCCTCCCAGCGTCTTCCTCCGCGCCGTGGTGGAAATCTCTCCTCCGGTTCGTCCTCCCAGCGTCTGCCTCGTCGTCGTGGTGGGAATCTCTCCTCCGGTTCATCATCCCAGTGCCTTCCTCCGCGTCTTGGTGGGAATCTCTCCTCAGGCTCATCGTCCCAGCGTCTTCCTCCGCGTCTTGGTGGGAATCTCTGCTCAGGCTCATCGTCCCAGCGTCTTCCTCCACGTCGTGGTGGGAACCTGCCTTCAGGTTCATCATCCCAGTGTCTCCCTCCGCGTCTGGGTGGGAACCTGCCTTCAGGTTCATCATCCCAATGTCTACCACCACGTCTCGGCGGATGGCGATCCACTGGCTCATCGTCCCAACGTCTTCCATGGCGTCCATGCTCTGGCTCGTCATCCCAGCGTCGTCCTCCACGCCTGTGAGGGTAGCGGCTTTCTGGCTCATCATCCCAATCCCTTCCATCACGGTGGCGTGGAGGATATCTGCCTCCTCTCTCATCGTCTCTTGATCGTCTACCACGTCTGGAAGGTGGATTACGACCTCTACCTCTTTTAGGGGGCTGATCAAAATCGCCATTACGACGACTTCCTTTCTTTCTACCCAGGTTGCCACGACGCAGAAGAGCCTTCAGATCGGAGGAGTAGATGAGTTTGGTGGATAAGTGGTTCAGCAAGAGATTTCTCAACTCCACGATCCCGTAAGACGAAAATAGATGCTTCAGCACCTTTCGACCCAAGCTTTTAAACGCGTAATTGGTGGGGATGAAGCCGGTCACTCCGCTCTCGCCAAATTCTCTTTCCAGCCCGGTTTTCTCCACCGCCTTAAGGAATATAGAGAACTCCTTGGAGATCTCTTTCAGCTGCTTGAGAAGTCGGTTCGGTGGAAGAATCACCTCGTTGATTACATGGACCACCCCGTTGCGAGCTTCCAAGTCGGTTTCCTTGATGGCCACTCCATTAATGTAGTAGTGGTTTTTGTACGACTCGATTAAGAGTCTTTGCGGATGTCCGTCCAGGCGAGAGCTGACAAACGTGGTCGGAATGAGGGAATTGGTTTCGAATTCATCCTCCATCAAGGTTTCCTGGACAACGTGGTATTGTAGGACCTATTTGCCAACCTATCAATAAAGCTCCTTTAAGCCGCCCAAGGCCGTTGAATCGTTGATCCATACCTTACGCAACTGCTCGTCAGAGTATTTCTCGTGACTCTTGTGAAGTCTACTGAAGGCTTTATCCGTCGGTGCAAAGATGGTCCACTACAAATGAGAGCAAATCAGTCACCCAATCGATCAAGATCAGCCTCATGCAGAGCAACCCAACGAACCTCTTCCCTTGGATCCCCAAGATCCCCCTCTAAACTGTTGTGTTGATTGATTTTCTGCAGGAACTTCGAGAAACGGCCGTCTCTGCCCAACACCTCGAGGACCGTTTCGTTCCCCTCGTGTATACAATGGTCCGAGTCGGTTGAAAGATTCAGCGAGGTAGAGGGGGTAAGCTGGGCCTCGGTCTCCTGCGCAGCACTCTCCTCGACCTCGACCTCCTCGTCAGCCACCTTTTCGGGCGTCTCGTTTTGCGGGGGGACCGCCTCCCCGGAGGAAAGCGAAAAAAAAGATCTAACCTCACTCATCGGCATATCCTTGGAAGAGCAATCGAAGGTTAACTGAGAAAGGGATACACTTAGGAGGTAGATCAACCAAGAATAGTATACCTGAGGGATAATCGTAATTAGAGATTGAGTTTGGCAAATAGCATTCAATGGAAACTCCCGGTCGCCTGAAGATCGATTTAAATAGATTCCTTGCGTACACTTCATCTGTGCTCGAGGGCTAAGCCACCCAGCCTGGGAGTTTTTTATATGGGTTGAATTGAGGTTTGACTGATTGTCTTTACTGCGCAGGCATCCAAACTAGTCAGTGAATTGAGTATGATCTGTATGCATGAGCTCATCCCATCAATCACCTCGCCCTGAGTATCCAGTGTAATAATCGGCCAATCGTGATTCCTGTATATTGGTGTATAATTCGGGTTGCTGATGAACGACTTCCCAATGTTTCGGGGGGGACAGTGGATAGTCCATGACTGCTATTTGCCAACAATCTTGCCGCCCATGCGTAGAGGAGGCGCAATGAGCCCACGACCCATGAACCACAATCCCTAATGACCAGCGATATGTTGGGTGAAGTGATGCGACGACCGACTTCGACTCCGACGGCCGCAACTACCAAGCTGGAGGGCAGCTGCTGGATCACTCTGGTTTAATCACCACAGCCCAAGCATGCCCCATTCTCAGCCACTGGCTGATCAAACCTATATTGACCAAATTCATGGTGGCTCAGCTTCTACCTCACAATCATACTCAACCACGGCACGAGGTAGCGATTATATCACGCCACCCATGTCCCCTCCGACAAATGGGCATTCGGATTGATTTGCTTGCAATCTACTAATAATCATAAAAGCTTGGCATCATACTAGACAACCCTGCTTGCAGCACAATTGCTTTGAGTATTTGCAAGGCACGGCTGGGCATGACGCGTCCTCCTTGATTGCTGGGCACAATTACCGCTGCCTGCATCTGCCTCGGGGTTCCGAACACAGCCAAGGTTGGGAGAGAGTGATTCAAGCTGGTTCTTTATGGATGCTTCAGGAGAATTTTATCGAAGGTGAGTAATATCTGAGTCAACCACTCTTCAGCCTATGTGTACAGGATTTGGGGGAGAGGATGCATTTCATTCTATTACTCTACTAAGGTGCAAGGGCAGCAAACTGGGTACAGCACGCACGAAGGACATGCTTGTCAACTAAAAGAAGGCAAGTCCCTGGGAAATGATGACTGCGTCGTTCTCAATAGAGGTATGCAGCTCATGGGAATCAGGTCTATCAAGTATATTTGTAAGTGATTTCCCAGCCAGCGCTATTAAGGGATAAATATCTAGGTGTTGTGCAGCTTCCAGTAGCTCCAACAAAGCATCTTGGTCAACTTGAACGAACTGTCTGTCCCATTCCGAGAACTCCTGTTGCTTAGTGTCTTCGAGCGTGAATACCGGGTCCTCTTTGTGGTGCTCTAGGTACTCCAGGACCTTACTAAAGGTAGCACCGTTAACCTTCGTGAGCCTGATAGGCTCCTTCCCCTCGGGATGGTCCTTTAAGTAATGGGAATGTTTTGCCAGTGCCTCATCTACAGTGAAAGTGTTCCCGTCTACTGTTTGAACGTTGACCATTTTCAACAATGTGTGCGGTGTGAAATAATAGTGATGGATTGAGTGACGCCTCCCACCTGCAGGTGGCTGCTGTCCTATTTAAAGCAAACCCATGGTCGCCCTTGATGCTGATTGGCCTATCTGGGTACACCATTTGTATTATTTGCGAAGGCTTGTAATGTGACAATGGATCGTTTAGATTTGGTCGATGGAATGGCCACTTGCACTAATGAGAATACCCCAGCTGTAACAGACTCGAACATCCCCTTTTTGGGCTGATGGATAATGTGATCACTATGCCAGATCTTGAAGGTAATTCGTCGTGTTGACGGAAGCGGTGGTGATTGACTTTCTGGTAAATCCAAGAATCTTGACGCACAAAAGCCAAGGCATATGATTGTGTTACACTGAACAAAACAGGGAGCTACCAAATCTGCTCGTTTTCCAAACTCTATCATCCTTACCATGGCCCTTTGCTCCCACCATACAGACACTGCTTCAAGGCTTATATGACTGGCTCAGATCTATACTTGCTCAATATACCCCTTGACTGAACTCTGTGAGTGGTCTTTGTAACTTGGTTGTCTATGTAGCCCTAATCCCAGCTTCACATATATGAGGGATTGCTGTCTCTTGTGGCAGGCCTGTACTACTCGGGATAACAATTCTTGGAACATATTCCTTCCAGGCTGTCTTTCTGTATGATACTTTTTTGGCCAATAGATGTGCCATTGTAACTGAAGCTGGCTGCTGACCATCATGCTCGATAGCTCAATGCCTTTGTAGGTCCCAATACAACCGAGAGCCTAGTTTGGCTAGCATGGTGGAGCTATTCAACGAAGCTCACCATAACAAATCATACGATCCCTCGAAATACCTGCGTAAGGGGTGACATGCTCCGGTGAATGGTACCATGCCAACAATGTTACCGCTGTACTGAACTCCTGCGTGATTCCCATATCGTAGATAGCAACTCACCCACCAGACATGTAGCTTGTTGTTTCAGACTCACGCAGACGTAATGTGTAATGAGTGTAGTGGGCCAACCATCCTTGCGGATAGCCCATCAGAGAAAAGCTCGTATCGCGGCTAGACAACCAAACAAGTTACTTCAAGATTGCCTGGCCTCCGAGGCCATTAATTTAGCTAAAATCACGGCGACCGAACTCAGCTTAGTCATCTTACTCGCACCAACATTAAACCCATCGAATTTACCACATGAATTCCCAATACTGCATTGTCAACTCACTCAACGTTATAAACACGCCTCATTTTAATGGTTTCTCCGGGCCGAACAGTAGCACAGCAGTATAGCTGCCATCCCGCACCCACTGCTCCACCGCCTCTCACGCCCTAATTGTAAGCAGCGAGGGAAATCTCCGGCCTTCAATCGGGGCTGACAGTACGAAAGCCTTGGTGCTGGACTAGCGGTCGGACGTGGATGTTAACCCCTCTAGCCAATCGTTATGCTGACTAATCAATAGCTTGCCTGTTTCATCCACCCACGTGCATAGCAGGTAAATTGCGGCTGGCCAATTGCACAGATTCCGGAAAACAATCCCGAAAAAATGGATCTAGAGACCACTCCACCTCAGACATCATGGATGCAATGAGTAATCGACAACATCCATACGCGCTGCGTAGATCTGGCCATGTCCACCACACCACTCACACTGACTTGAGCATAATCTTCGGTGCATTTAATGATTGATGTTACTTTTCAGATGTTTAGAATACGCTACATCGCTTAGCTTGGGCAATATCACTGCACTGCAATAAGCTTTCTCATCAATTGCGGGCCTTGTTCAAACTGCCTGCGGAATAATCATTCGTCCTTCAGTTCAAGTGACCACGTCAATTCAGCAACGGCGACAAGCACCAGATCTGCATCCAGAATGCGCACCGAGGATACAACTTCTCTTTTACCAGCAAACCGCTCCAGCTGAAAGCCGCTCTCAGCGGTCAAGGTTCCTCGGGCTTTCTTGTAGTACTGATAACGGTAGAAGGTGAATATTCAATTGGGAGCGACATCTGAACGAGTTGAAGCGAGAATGGTCTCGGGGATATCATACCTCCATTTTGAGCCCCTTCAATATGCCACGATCTTTTTTCCCCAGCTTTGTAAACATAGCCAGACCACCTACTGTTTCGGCAAGCAAACACAAAGCAACAGCGTGAATGCTATTGAAGGGATTTCTAAGAGAATTCTTTTCCTGCAGAAAGGACCTCGCTGGTAAATAGAAGGGACTTTCTTGAACCTAGGAGGTCAACCACTTACCTTGACGGTGGCCACTACTCGGCCTTGGTCTAGCTCCAGAATCTTCAAAGGCAAGGTTCTGCTATAAGGGTTGATGAAGCCCAAGATTGTGGTGAATATCCAATTTCGGCAGAAGTAAAGCGGCGAGTCTCCTATAGCCTTCCATAGGGTCAAGGGATCCCGTAGCTTGAACAGATTCGAGTACAGGAATAAGGCTCCGGGCAACACTGCGAGCAAAAGGGTCCCTAAGGAAGCTAGCACTATGAGATTCAACTCCATGGTATCGAAATGCCACGAATGCATGCATTGGAATGAAATAAATGAAGTGGTATTGACACGATCCAGCTTCACCAAGTCACGTGATACGCGCATGTGAAGCCTATCATGACCATCACAAAAGTGGGCCACATACAGCAAAGCCTACATGGAATAACAACTTGGGGAAGGGGTATTATTCAGGGATTTCTGAGTGGAAATACGAACCCTACCTGCTCCCCACCCTACATGTGGTCCCAACACGCCCATGCGCAAGTCAGAACGCCCTACTTGATCCATATAGACAATCCACAGCCCTCTACTCCCAAGCAAATTGGATTAGCGTACATGAAAGATGCAAGACAGCCGGTACCACTATCCAGGATTTGCGGAAGGGGTGTTAGGGAGTTCCTAAGTAGACACAGGTAGTATCGGACCCCAGATAGCGAAAGATAATCTCCGAATGACAGTGCAATATTGGTCTCATACCTGATTGTATCAAATCATACCAAATAAGACGCACACTTGGATATTGTCTATGCATCCCACTAATTATCTTCCAGCACATTTGCTGTGAAGCCGATGGTGCGCATCCTCAACTGGCAATATTAGGCAGAATTGGCCTAGCTGTTGCTGTATCCCAAATACAGCACGCGATGATGATAACCTGGTGTAGTGTATTTATTCACAGTATATGCAAGTGCGTATTTCATTTGTCAGGGCAGTCTTCTGAGACACCAAGCCCCACTATAGCTAAACTAGTACGCGCAGCTAGGAAAAGTTACGCTGCGTTGTGGAGGTCTCACTGAACTCAGGGTTGCGGGTGCATAAATTTCATTTACGTTAGTTTGATTACTTGCAATGGTTACAACTGCAATACCCTTTGAAGGGTCAATCTTGTATCCGACATCCACACAACAACACAGCAAATCCCATTCTTTTATAAATAGATGAGCTCGCGCGCTATCGCTCAATACACACTCCTGCCCATTCAAAGAATTTTTGATTCACAAACTGGCTTGTTGATCCACTTCCTAATCCTCCAAAGTTAACTAGTCAGTGGGAGCGTGTATAATCCAATGAGTCTAATTGAAAAGCGTGCTGATTATGTTGACTATTTCGCATTGCGGTAACTCACGATGTTTCCTGAACAACCTATGCGCAATTACTAACGGAGGCCCATTGGACCAGACCAAGCATTGAAGTCGTGGTGAAAGATGTCTCACGCATTAAGGCGTTGACTCTTCACATCTCCCAGGGGACTACGGTTCGGAAGGTGGCGGAGTTGGTATGACATTTGTGTTAGATCGCTTTTGCAATCATGATCTCACCAATCCCTTCTTTCAATTCATCTTCAACCAAACTTGTTCCCTTGTGATCCCCCAGTGCTGTGAGAAATTTGAGTATTGGGAAGACTGGAGTTACGCAATGTGAGTTCCTGGCGTTGCTTTCGTGTTTGAAGTATTTGCTCATGAGCTCCTGGTGGAAGATGCAGTATAGGATGTGGTTAGGAGGGCATGATCTTATCAGGATGTAGTGAACTGATAATCTGCATTATACTGTAGTTACTGTGAATCTTTGAATAGCTGGCTGAACGATGACTATCCCATAGACTTCTATTCGTCAGAAGCCAGGGTACAACCTCTTTCTGTGGCTGCGCATGAACCCTTCGCTAATCATGCGCCTGTTGTAGAAATCCCTTTTAGTGCTGAGCAAGAAACCTGATTACTTCGAATTGGTATCCACGAAATCGGTAATATATTTCAAACCAAGTTCATGCTTTCCTGTCGACTCCCCTAACAACCAAGGAATCTCTTTTGAAGTCCATCCTGTCGCGCAATTCAGAGGAAGCTATACGATATCTACCACCAAAGCCAAACTCCTTCAGCGGCCTCTTCGGCCGCTCGTACACCTCACTGAGGACAAAACTACGTAAGGACTGTCTGTATCTGTCCACGCTACTTTTCCGCAGTGACCACAAAGTACTACAGACTGCTGGTGGCTTGCTTCCGACACTGATTGTTGCCGAGAATTTCTCCTCGCTCAATGGAGGGAAAGAGTTTACTGAGAATTGCGAGGAATTCTCATGGATTCTGAAGAGCTCGATGGAGTGGGAAACAACCAACGTATCGGAGTGCTACAGCACCAATCACCACCGCCACTCCAGACAACAACGGCACTCTCAGAACATAAGGATGGCCTTTTGTGAGGCTGCTGATAACATGATGAAGATTCTTCCATTGCCCCAGTTGGGCAACCTTTACGAGCAGGTGGTGGAACTTCCAAAATACAACTCAAAAGTGCTCCTGACCGTGCAATACGTTTGTGATAAATACTTACCTACGGTGGCTACCGACTTGATCAAGAGCGGTGCGTTGAAGTGGCGCTCGATCGAGTCATTGAATTCAAAGGTATACGCTCCTTGCTACTCCATCCTCTCCCAAGCGTGGACTATATACGCCTCCCGCACCGTCAAGCCATCACCCGGGCTGTACGTTGGGCTGTACCACTTGGAGACCACCGCAACCAGTATCAACATTCTCCTTCCGCGAAATCGGCGCCATATGATTCCCATGATCAAAGTCCGGGAAAATTCGGAGTTGAGCGCAGAAGAATGGCAGGCAGTATTGGAGACCAAGCAGCAATCCCCCGAGGAGAATCTGGACAAAGACCTCTTCCTCGACCTGAAGCTTCGAAAGAAAAAGTCGCCCGCACATTACTTCAAATACCAACTAGTCAAAGCGATGCTAAAACTCCAGAACCTGTCCCGGTTGAGTCTGAGCTTGGCCCATATCTACGACCTGGAAACCGTCGAGCTAAAGATCCCCAGGCGGGTGAACAACCGAGAGGTGGTTGAGACGGTTAGGATCATCCTGGTAGTCAAGCCAATACGACTTATACAAGAATCCAACATTCTCAAGAGCTATGCACATCATCCGCGACTCGCAATGTACTCTTTCAAGCATTTCGAAACCCTTCACAACCATATTTACAACCCAGCATATGTAGCATATCGAAGAAAAATGCTCTCCTATCAGACATATCTCAACGAAGCAAGACAAGGAATCCTATCCTGTGTCCACCAACTCAAGCTAACCGACGCGAACACTGGGAGCCTAACCAAGGAGCTAGTGATCACGCTGCTACACAAAAAGGCGGAGGAGTTGAAGAGCACCTGGCCAACGATTTCTTGGAGTGTGCGAGTATTGGAGTGGGACAGGGCTAGGCGATGGGCGCAGCTGGGAGGCACACAGAAGGTTCATTCGGCCAGTGAATCGCACGTACTACGGGCCAACTCCCTACACAAGATCATCCTAAAGAACTCGGAGGCCGCCCACTTCGGCTCAGCAGCATTCGACATGAACCTTCCCATATTTCCAAGCAACATGATGCAAGTGTGATGAGTAGTTTTTCCAGAAGCATACCACGATCAATTTTGTATGTCTACGCCATCGAGATATCCCACCCATTTGTTTGTTATAAGACCCGTTGATCCACTCTCCGTCCCAAACCTCAATTGAATTTAGCCGGTATAATATAATATATATATATATATATCCAGATTAAAATGGCATCTAACGGATGAGGAAGAGTTCTATATGCGAGAGAGGGGCAGCTAACCCTTTCAACATCAACCATTGGCCCACAGGCTCAGATAATGCCAGGCACCCTCGCGCCCAAGGATATCCAGGTGGGGACGGTAAACTTGGCAGACACACAGGTGACGAATTTAATAGCCTGGCTGTGTTCGAGGGGAGCTAGCACCGGTAGTTCAATCGTTCTTGATGCCTCTAGGGTCATCAGCAGATCAAGGCGTCAAAGTACCAACACTTGGTTACACGATATGATTCGGCGAAGGAGATATATTAAAGTGACATAAGCATTATGGTGTCTGTGATTGCCTAGCGCACGGTTAGCTGTATGATAGGATTCGCGGGATTCATTTATCTCTGACACTGAACCAGTGAGAAGCGCTTCGTGGTTGCTAGCTAGCTCAGTCGTTGTCAGATTAAATGAATTTCTTGTTGGAACATTCGTAGTGACAATGTCAAACGGCAACATGTAATGCCCTCATCATCGTCATATCTGGTGTAACCCAAGCAAAAGATCTTCGATTGAATATCGAGAAGATTGTTATCAGCATGCGTCACGGGTGTCCATCAAATCTCCCTACTGCTTTTCGGCGAGCATTCCCTTCAGCTGGATCCATTGGACTCGAGATTCTATGGAGGTTGTTACGAATACACTCCGCCAATTATCAGTAATTGCTGAATCATCCTCGCCACATTCCAGTCCCCGGGCCCACCACAAAGACCCAGCCTCTATCACTGGCCGTGCCTTGCTGTCGCTCTCCCTGTGCCTCATCCTCTTTCTTGGCAATGGGGTCTTCCTGAATTTCCCCGACAGAGCGCAGTAGAGGTTGAGTCGACCCCAACTGGCAGTGCGAATGTCTCAAATCCGATCACCAATTCGAATCCATCGTCTTTCCCCGCTTCTATGAATATCGCCCACACACCAATCAGGGTCCAGAGCACCGAAAGTTCATTTTGCAGCCGTGAGGGATGGCATCATATTTATGATTAATGTCCGGATTTGGCATAGCTTTGGATGTCATTCGATGGTATACTCAGCAGGCTGGAGTTGTCCTCGCAAATCCCGAGGGCCTCTGGAGTATAAATTGCTGCATCCCTGCAGCCTGGCCCAACAGAAATCCCTCCGTCCTTTACACTCACTTTCAAATCGATCCTCACTGCCTCTCATGCTTCAACAAGCGGCCCAAATCCTGTTCGTTGCTTCCTTAGTGTGCTACTCAGTCGTGGATGCCACCCTTGCTTTCACCGCCCCTTTGGGTGTTGACTGGAAGGCAGGTACAAAGAACATAATCACCTGGTATGCTTCATCCCAGCAGTGCACTCCTTCCCACGTGCTCCATTCACTAACCAAATCCATCCAACTCTAGGACCGACAATGGCGACGGCAAAGGGATGCCCGAAACATTCGATCTTTATCTCCTAAACGGCAACGCCAACACTCTCCAACTTGTTGCCAATGTTGCCTCTGGTGTGAGCTCTGCCGCTGGCACCTACGAATGGACCATCCCTACTGACATCGCCCCTGGCCAATACGTTCTACGGGCTGGTGGCGGTGACGGCTCCTACACACCATACTTCACCATCACTGCTCCTGATGCTAACGCCAGCGAATCCCCATCTAGCAGTGCTTCCGCATCGGCCTCCGTTGCCCCGCCCGTCCCCACCACCTCCAAATCCTATGCCGCCACTGTAACCGTCACGACAACCATCCCCAACACCGCTGTTTCCAGCGTAGCCTCTTCGAGCGCCACATCCTCCCCAGCCACTGACAGCTCATCTGCATCCTCAGTAGTCCCCGAAAGCACCATCACTTCGGTAGTCCCTTCAAGCACCCTCGTTTCCCCATCAGTCACACAAACCACCACCGCCGACCCCGTCGCAACCCCCCCACAACAAAATGCCAACGCCGAGCGTGTTAACGGGGCCGTCCAGGCCATACCGTCCATCATGGTCATCCTAATGTCAGCCATGCTGAGCTACTTGGCCACTTTCCAATAAAATCACCGACATTCGGTATTCACACATGAATAATAGCGACCCATGGATGGTCAGCGGCTGGACAAAACGCCACCGGCCAGTAGGAGGGAGGAGGAAGGGTGAGATTGGTAGATGCCATCGCGGTCGACCACACTGGTCGGAGCCTGGCGAACCGGGAGGGGCCTCCTAATCAGCTGAGGCCGGGGGGCCAATCAACGGCCCATCGGAGTGCTATTCACCGTTACCGTTGAGGGCTGGATCTTGATGAAAATTAGGCTGCTCAGCCGAGGGGTGTTGGCGAGAATCGCGTCAGGCGCACCCCACCAGTATGGAACAGTGCGAGTGATGCCCGCCCGGACGAGGCTGGGTGGTGGCATGGCTTCGACAGCGGCAGGGTCTGCTGTCGGCAATGACAGTCAAGTGGAGGTGCGCTTTGAGGCTTTTGGGGATCTATGAAGCGATGGGTTGACAGCCTAAATTCCCAAGCCCGCGGGTGACGTCATCGGGCGGCCGCATCACCCAAGAAGCAGACAGCACGCCAAAAATAGATTCAGATTGAAAAATAAACACCTCGTCTGCGAGCGGCTAATAATACAACGAGATGGAGTGCATCCCGCATGAAACACAACGGCTTGAGTGGGTGGAAAATTAGGCAACCCGGTTGCCAGGGAGAAAAAATCCCTTGATCACCAATGCCAATGCTATTGTTGCCGATGCGGCTGTTAATACCGATCCCATGGAACTGGCAGAAATGCCGTGGGGCTTTATATAAGACCGTTGCGTATATTTATCCTGTCACATGTCGGCTCGACAATGGATCAACAGACGTTTGCCAGGGAGGGGATGCATATACGCTTCGATTCACATGCCTGCGGATGGTGGGGTTGTTGGCCAACACCGCGTGAGGAGTTCGGCTACTGCTGACTCACAAAAACCAAAACGTGGTCCCCCGTCAAAGGAGCTACCCTGAAAGACCCCGTCCAATCTCAATGGCATTTATTAAGCGTGCATGCGGGGACTAAATAGCGAGTGTGATGAATTACGGGGTATACAAGTACAATGGGCAATTTCCGGGGTCGAGGCGACCCAAGATTAAGGGAGGCTATAGATGATTCGATGATTCGGCCGATTGTGACCAAATTCTTGATCAGTCTTTCTCCACTCTACCTGATGCCAACTGACTCGAATCGTCGGGCTTCTTGAGTGACGCGACTGACAAGCGCTTAAGAAATGATGGGGGTCCATCTACTCGTAGCTTCACGGCAAGAACAGCAATCAACCGATAGGCAATGGCAACGACCACAATCAGACAGAAGTTTAGCGGCTTGTTGATGTTGTCCGGATCGAAACCATACAGACGCATGGCATCCGCCCCTGTGCTTATTGGACATACGCCATTCGACAATCTTTGGCTTTCTGTACAGGCAAAAGTGGTATCTTCGAACACAATATCGGTTAGAAGGGGGGCCAAGTAGTTGAGAAGCGAGATGTGGTTAATGGCAGGGAAGAAGGCGGGTGGGTCGAGCGAAAGAAATCCTGCCGTAAGCATCGCGAGCGAGAGAATCGTTGACGTCAGGTTGATGGAGAAGCCGACGGTGTATACGATCGAGCAAAAAATGATGCCGATAGATTCACCAGCATTTGCGCACACAAAGATGATCAGGACCAACGAGAAATAGCCAGTCACCGTACTAAACATGCCAACCACAAATGAGAGAAGGGCTGCGACAATCAATGCCGAGATGATTTCAACTGGCACCTCATGGGACATGTACGACAGAACAAATGGGAGCGTGTGGTAGGAGTTGTCCTTGTGCTCCGAATAGAACAGGTTCCGCTCACTTGGGTAGGCCACAACATTGTTCAGCATTCCCACAAAAAGAAACGCCAAACACTCCTGCATCACGCCGAACCGATTTCGGTAGCCCGCCTGGTCCTCGGGAAGAGGGGCAAAAAAGATGGTTAGGATGAGTGCGTAGGCAAGGAGTTGGCCCAGCCGGGAAAAGATCATAAGTGGCTGTCTGGCCATGTTCGTCAACGTGCGAGACACTAGAATCGAAGTCGTGCGCACGGAAAAAAGCTGGTAAGGTCGATAGATAACCACCGGCAGCTGTTCAATCTGTTCTTTGGAATCAACGGGATCACCTGGCAACTGCTTGTCGTCAAATCTCTGATGGAAAGATTGGATAAGCATTGCGACACGCTCTCTCGTAAGCTTATCTGCACTAGGGTTACGTTGATCGCAAGCAGCGATATCCAGCACAAAATCGGTTGGATTGGTTCCCGCTGGGCAATGCAAATTCTGTTGCTGAAAATACTGCAGCATCTGAGTTGCGGGGCCGGAGTAAATCGGAGAGCCCCCCTTGGCCAACACTAGAACAGAGTCCATCATTGGGAAGATATCGGAACGTGGCTGGTGAAGTGTGCACAGGATGGTGGTGCCCTCCCTATCAGCCAGATCGCGAAGCAGCAACATCAGGTGATGGGCAGTAAATGTATCCAGACCTGAAGTAGGTTCGTCCAAGACCAGTATGCGTGGCTGCTTGAGCATTTGGATGGCGATTGCGACTCGCTTTCGCTCCCCGCCGGATATCCCTTTATGCCGCTCATCACCTACGATATGCTCACGGCATTGTTGCAGACCGAGGCTGCGAATGAGCGAGTCTACCCGTCGTTCGAGTGATTCCCGGGAAATGGAATTGCCAGGAAGGCGCAATCTGGCTGCGTAGAGTAGAGTTTCGCGGACTGACAACGAGGGCAGGAGCAAGGCATCATCATCTTGATCGACGAACGCCAAGATGTTCTTCAGGTTCTCGCCGTAGACTTGTCCATACTTACCAAAGGTGATCTCCCCACGGACATTGAAGGATGTAAAATTATTACGGCGGGCAATCTGCTTTAGAAGGGTGGTCTTCCCTGACCCGCTTTCACCAAGGATAACGTTCACCTTGCCCGGGAGAAAGGTGGCGGATACGTTGTTCAGCAGAACGGTCTGAGTAGATGTCAAGACTATTCGCTTGTGGACAACAAGTCGAAGATTCTTGATTTGGATACCGATGACTGGTGGCTGCTCACAAGCAACCACACAAGGGCCATCAGTAGTGAGGTCCGCCGAGAGCCACGAGGGATCTTGTTCGGGTGTCTGCGAATGGCCATGCGATGATGTAGGTGAAGAGGCGATCACCAGGAAGTCGATCTTTATCAAAGACATCGCCACCCAGGTCATCAACATCAATACCACCAGCATGATGGCCAATCCGACCATGTAGTATGCGTACTCGTTCGGCTGAAAACCCAAGTTTTGAAGCACGAACTTCCCCTGATACTGCTGGCACACGGGGTTGTTGGGATCGGGTAGGGGGCAAGGGAAGTCCTGGTCAGTAAATTCGTTGGTGATCAGCAGCCTGAACGGATAGTAGACAAATGAGATATGCTTGATCCACGACAGGTAGACTGGGACCGTGTCGATCTGGACGAAAAAGCCGCAAGACAAGCCGGCAAACGTCACTAGCGAGTTGGACATCAGCGACGCTGTGGGGTAATCACGGATCACTGCAACACAGAAGGATGCGAGCCAGATGGAAATATACTGGTTGAGGACCATGACATAGGTCCAAACCCAGAAATGCCACGCACCGGCGCCATCCGTTCGGAGGCCAGTCATGAAATAGATGATGACACCAAACATCACCGGGAAGAAGACGTCGAAAGGAGAGTAGGCTACCAACTGAGAGGCCAGATATGCAAAAGGGGAGTACAGTTTGTCCTGACGGTCACGGTCAAACGAGGGGATCGTATAGGCGATGCGGTACACCGAGTAGACTATAATCAAGTACGGGTGGATAGAGCTGCTAATGTAGATCAAGCCAATCCGCGACTGAATTCCAGACAGGGTGCTATCCAAATTCAAGAAGAGAAACCCGGTGACCAAGCTCATGATCAGAGCCTCGAAGAAGCAGCCCAGCAACGAGATGCGATCTCGCCTGAGGTTCGTGAACGTTCGCGACGTTAGCGTTTTGATTTGAATAAAGAGCGATGACGGGTAGTCGATCGATCTGGCGGTGTGAGAAGACCCTCCGGCGCTTACACCTGGCGGGGCTGCGGCGTCGTCGGCTGCCATTTGGCAACGTTGGAACGCGCCAAAATCATCGGCAAACTTGTGGATTAGCTCTTTGGACTTGGCACTCGCGCTCGAGGATCGGAAGTCAACGGCAACAAGGTCTAGCAGATAATCGGCTGGGTTAACGTCCGTTGGGCAGGTGTAGCCGATGGACGAAAAATACGCGATCGGCTGCGAGCCCGAGTAGACCACCCGCCCACTGGACACCAAGGTCACCGTGTCCAGCAACGAGAAGATCTGGGATCGAGGCTGATGCACAGTCACGACAACCATGGTGCCTCGCTTACGAGCTAGGAAATGAAGCGTCTCCACGATGGTTTTGGCGGTGAAGGCATCCAATCCAGAGGTAGGTTCATCCAGTATTAATATGGCCGGGTTTGTAAGCATTTGAACCCCGATCGAAACACGCCGCCGCTGCCCCCCAGAGCAACCCCGAACACGAGTATCGCCAATTAACACATCGGCGCAGTCCACCAAGCCCAGCTCCACAATTATCTCCTCCACTTGTCGGGCAATCTCCGTTGAGCCGTGACTGGCTTGTAATCTCGCTGCGTAGGTCAGAGTCTCCCGTACTGTGAGATAGGGCATCAGGAAATCTTGCTGCGTCACATAGCAGATTTTGGCTGTGGAAGGCTGTATGTCCAGTTGCCCGGTAAGTGAAACCTGAGGGGTCGAGAGAAATCGCGACCATAAAGAAACCGATGGCTTTTCCGAGGGGTGAATTCGACCGGAGAGGCAATTCAATAAAGAGGTTTTCCCGGAACCAGAAGCCCCAAGTATGCCGTGAACCAAACCCGGCCCAAAGCTAAGCGACACATCTCGAAAGATGGTTTGGGTGATTCTTTGCTCCCGAAGATAAGGGAGTGCATATGGAAGCCAAGTAAACTTCGGAGGGTGGCGGGATAATGTTAAAGTCAGATCTCTCAAGGTTATCAGAATCTCGTTGTTGGTGCCCGCGTGATTGTCGGTGCTGCGTACTTCGCCAGCGTAGCCAGAAGGCGGCTGAGGCAGAGGTGCAGAAAGCGAAGCTGCCGCTTCCTGGCTATCCGATATGGTGGAGGTTTCATGCGCATAAGCTGAAGGATGATACTGATTTTGATGGAGATTCCCTTTGCTCATCGCTTAGGCTTATGAAACATATGTATCAGAGAGTAGATTTTCCATCCAGAGGGAGCAATTTATGGCGAAGTGGCAGTAGAAATAGAAGTCAATTCGGAAAATTAGCACCATAAATGTCCAACGGCGCTCGATTCCAAACATCGATGACCCGAGAACAAGAACGCTCGTCCCGATATAGCTTCCCAGCTAACAGGATATTTCTGGGCAGGTATGGCCACGAAGGACAGTAATCTCCACTGTGACCAACCATCACCACGATGCTGTTGCGATGAAACCTTGTGCTCGTTGGTTTCCACCGATGCTCTTCAGCTCAATATATCGGATATAAGGATTTCATCCATAGCTGCGCCTTTCACCAGTTTTCTGAACTGAAGCCAAAAACAATCAACTTAATATAGCCTCTAACGTGCTACTGACTCTGGTGCTACCTGAGCACTCCCTATGATTGGGACCCCCTCTCTGTAATTGCCATTGAAAACTTGCTGAAGATGGCTGCTGTTTGACTGCATCCTCACCCCTCAGCACCATGAGTCGCCGGTCATGCTTCATAACTAACAGGAGTGCAAATAAAATTAAACTCATTCCTGGCATTCTGGTTGTACACAAGGTTTATCCAGACAAGCAATTTCTGAGTTTGGATCACTGATCCGGTAGGACGTATTGCTCATGGACGATGAACATGGGATATATCCAATGAGGACATTGCTAGCTCCTATAAAGTAGCTCTGATTGGTAGTTGCTGCAACTAGTGTCCATTCTAGGATGATGGGCCCGAGTGTATTGATCTGACTGGTAGCTCGCTTCGTTTCTACTAGAGTGCCAGTAATAATCCCAACCACAACTACATCAGTGTCTTTAAACCGGATTTTCCCATGATGCCTCAGGGATCACATATTGTATAGATCCCTTTCAAGTTAAGAAATGCAGCCATCATTCTTGATGTCCAGCCCTGTTATCAGCACTCTACCTTCCCGTTGCAGCTACCCAAGCCAGAGAGTACGGATAATGTTTGGAGGCCAGAGACGAATTTCCCGACATGGCTGAAATAACACTCTGGAGTAGGCAACGATCAGGTTAGATATACTCAATGTTGCACAAGCTTCGCCAAACATTAAAACTTCTTCTGTGCAACAATCAGCAGATCTCCTATTCCTATCTAGTATCGCCATGTAGGTGCGGTATAGGCTTTTAGATGTAGATTTTAGCTTGTATTTGTGATATAGCTGCTGAATGGCCCCAGACAGAATAGTTCTCACGGATAAATCTGACTCTACTATTTGTCTTATGATTTTATTGCAACTCAGGAACAAGTTAAATGTAGGAGGAAGAAGATCATCAAGAGGTGATGTCTTCCATGCTACAGAGATGGCCCATCTGGGGATAGCGTGTATGAAAGGTCGCCAGGTTCAGAAGAAGCTAAAGCAGAGTCAAGTGCAACTGGTGGAACAATCAATGGAGGGGGCGTGTTGGCTAATTCAGCCATGTCTCAATTATAGGGGTCAACTGAGAGTAAGTGTAGAGTATGGGTGCTATGATGATCTCGCCCAAAGGCCGCGAGTGTATGAAATATATGCAAAGCCAGATGGTTTGAGTCTAAGATTTACTTTCCACTATCTATACATGAGATTCACTCAGAGTCAATCTCTGGCAAAACCACAGATGGCTACTTCAGCAGGAAAGGTAAAATGTAATGAAATATAATTATAGGCAAATGCCAAAAGCCTGTTGTAAGAGTTTTGGAGATATTGGAAGTGTTTGGGAGAACAAGTCAATTATGTGGTTTTCACTCAATAATTTATTGAGTGTACAAGTAGTATTTATACTTTGACATGGTCTTGGCCAGAAAACACGTGGAATATGTTTAGGAAGGTCCCAAGAACATGTGCGCAAAGTTTGGGGCTGTTTGGACAACTTTGTGAATTTTCATGTTCTGGGTAAATATTCTAAGTAAATCCCGACAAGGAATTTGCTCAGAATTCTCTAAGATATGCAGGTAATGATCTAAGTGACCAAGTTAGGTGAATATTTAGGTGCAATTCCGAGTTTTTACAATAAAGCCGACGTTTGAAATGTTTCAAACAAGGTCTCAATGAACAGTGTGAAAGTTATAGATCTTAATTTGGAGTCTCTCTGTCTATTCTGTGAAATATCTGTGGGGAGTCACAGTGAGTGAAGGAGACCTGTGCCAAATATGGCTATCATAAACAAGGAAGTCTGGGTGTTGCAGTGAATACATAGCAACAAGGTCAAGCCACAAAAGGTGGAGTCCCGGAGAGTTCCTGTGTGTGCCTAGGGCTCAGATGCTTGCTGAGTGTTGAGCCCAGCAATACCGACCTATGCAAGTCAACTTGGAGTGCTTTCTATTCCCTTGTTGCAGTGGTGCCACATTGGCAGTAGGCCAATGTTGTGAAACCAACAATCTGTGAGGGCAGAGGCGATCCAAAGATATCTGAATGCAAAGATGTGCTTTATTACACTGGGATATTCGTATGATATACTATGATGAGTTCAAAGTGGTAGTAAGCTTGAAAGTAATTTGGGGTATTTCAAAGAAAGTGTGGTTTTCAATATACTTTTATTAAATTGAATCAAAGCATGCTTACATGTGAGCAAACTTCGTAAGTGCAATGGAAAGTATGCCTTTAGAGTAATACAATGCTGCAAGATTGATTTCTCTTATACTGGTGCGAGAAAATTTGAGTAGCTATGGTGAAGGGCTTGCAAAACAGATTCTTATTGTTGGTGTAGTGCAATAACTCTGGTATAACAGCAGTCAAGCAATTTCATAGAAACTGGTGCCTGGTTTGATGGCTGGGAAAATCGCCGCCATAACCCAGATCACGACTGGGCTATTATCCAACTCGCCTTTGCTGGTTCTATCGTTGGTTTTGATATTGATACCGCTCATTTCACCAGAAATCACGCACCAGCGGCCTCGGTGGATGTAGCCTTTGTTAGTGGCGAGGCACTGGCTACAGGTGATGACATCAACTACGAATGGAAGGAGGTTCTGCCAAAGGTTGAATTGCAACCAACCTCCAAGCATTACTTCGTTCTCGATAACCCTGATAACGCTCCGTATAACTTCGTTGGCATCAACCAGTATCCCGATGGTGGAATTACCCGTTTCCGTGTGTACGGTGGCATAGTTCCCGTTTTCCCTGAGGATAAAAATGAATTGGTCGACCTGGCATATGTTGGCAACGGCGCACGTGTAGTCGTTTCTTCAAACGATGATTTCGCGCCTGCCTCTAATGTCATCTTGCCTACTCGTGGTGAAAATATGGGTGATGGATGGGAGACCAAGCGTTCCAGAACTCCAGGTCACATCGATTATTTGATTGTCAAGCTTGGTGCGCCTGGACGCCTTGAAAGAGCCATTTTCGACACTCTTCACTTCCGAGGAAATTTCCCTGCTCAGGCTTCAAAGGAGGCTTGTAATTCTCAGGAAGAAAATCCTGATAACGACCCAGCTGCAAACCAGGAAGGCTTTTGGACTACTGTCTCTCCCAGGCAGAAGACTGCAGCTGATGTCGAGCACGAATGGAATTTGTCCCCCAAGGATAAGGTGTTCACCCATGTACATGCCACTCTATACCCCAATGGTGGCTTCACACGTCTCCGTATTTATGGCTATAGAGTCCGAAGCATGAACCTCGAATAATCCATTCCTCAATGAAGCTCAACACGAAATAGATCATAAATAAATGGGTGCTTACAGCTGATTTCGTCAATCTCGATATGGTAG